>JAOXYD010066260.1:0-12787 GCA_028565735.1 Pinacopodium congolense | reverse complement strand
TAGTTGGAAGGGAGACGTAGCCTATCTTTGGGGTAGGTGAACTTCCTTAAAAAATTTCCTTGTGTCTTTCTCTATCTCTCTTATTGCATTTATTTTGACATTGGCATTGACATTCCATATTAGGTTGAATTGTGGTTTAGTGATTGCACTTAGTTTTCCAATTGAATTTGGTTGCTAGTTTTGAGTTTGCTAAAAGTTTTTAATACCCAATTCATCCCCCTCTTGGGTGTCATAGGACTTACATAGACTATATAGAATTAGGTCATAACTAAATGAAACTGAAAATAATAAAGATAAAACTGACACATTGATTTTACATTAAAAAAACTCCTAAAAAATTAGGGTAAAAAATATGGGCAATAATAAAAGAAGTTCACTATTGAGAAACTTGAAAATTGCAAAGAGAAACTAGACCCACAAAATTATACACATGATATTTGTTTCTTTCTTTTCTCTCTTGTTCACTCTATCTCACCTTCACTCTATGTAGTTTTTTCACTTTGCATCTCCTTCCTATTTATAAGTAGGGATAGCTCTTTTCTTGTTGTCATTAAGCATGGTAGGTACTAAATCTTTGATAGTAATTTTAGTTAATGTACAAGTATAAAATAGAATATATTTGTTATAATTTATAATAAAATTAAAATTTAATTATATAAAATATTTTTTAGATATCATTCATAATATTATCTAATTGATCTATTTGGATGTTTTCATGGTAATGTTAAAATCAATACAAATTCTAGTCTTATTTTCTTAAAAAAATTTGGTCTTCAATTCATGAAATATTCCCACTTTATAGACTATTTCAAGCACATTTCTCTGGATTTGTTAAGAGTTCCTTCTTTGTATGCTTCTAACAAAGGTCTCCATAGAGCTCCTTTATTTTTTATGGTAACAACTTTTAGGTTCACAACAATTATAAGGATAGCAACATCATCGTTCTTACATCTTATGATGACATTACCATCCAAGCCTCTTGATCATAACCTTAGGTTTGTGACCCCGCATAACAACCTTTTGTTTTAATTTTCTTAATTGTATAGATTTCAAATAAAAGTCCTAAAATAGTATTTAATAAGACCTATATAAACCCTAATGTTTTCAACTAAATTTGAGTCACCCACTAACATTTTAGAGTGTGAAGGTTAAATCTTAACATTTCAAAGATGTTCAAAAATTGTCCTAACATTTATAAAACTTTTAAAACTAACCTTAAATATATAACCATCGTTAGGTCAACAATTCCACGTGATAGTTATTTTTCTTGAAAAATTTTACCAAACTAGCGATGTGGAACCCACACCATCTACTAATGTCTTGGGCTATCTCCCCTCTACTAACGTCTTAGGATATCTCCCTCCCTCACTGTCTACAGACCAGATTTTTCTAATATTAACCCTATTAGTTAATTTGGTTGTGAAATGTAAGATGGGATAACTAGATAAATCTATTATATCCCTATTATGAGTCTTATGTCTTCTTTTATTCTCTTATTTCATGGCTTATTTTATGTAATTGTTTTTTATGGCTCTTTCGTTCTCTTATTTTGTATAATATTGATTGCCACTGTAACGTATTATTTAATTTAAAAAATGAAAAAAGGATTATCTCTAAGTTTGCATTAAGAAAATAGCCTTAAATTTGAGTTTTAAGTTATTTTAGAAAGACCCAAAAGAGCTTGAAGGATGGGGTTTAAGTGATTAAACTAGTTTATATGAGTGTAGCTAGCAATCACACTTTATTGAGTTGATTTTGGTTTGTAAATATGACATGAATAGTAATATGGATCTTGATCTTGTATAACTAGTCAGGGAAAAATGGGTCAAGTGTTACCTTTTGCAAGACTTGCAAGTAAAAGCCTTTGAAATCTGCCCCTTATTCTAGTCACTATTAGCATAGGTTTTGAATACTTGCTTTGAAGGGTAAGGTACTGTTTTCATTCTCTAATTTTTCAAATCTAGTATTTCCTTTCATTGTCATGACTTGTAAGCACTAAGAACATGTATTTCATTATTAGGACTTGTAAGCCAAAATGAAAACAAAGCACTCCAATTAAATTGTTCTCACTTGATGTATGTTATCACATATTATAATGATTGCTACTGATCAAAGTTGTAATATATAGAATCAATAACTAATCACTATAAATCTCTACTTTATTTTTCATATCATCAAGCTTGTTATTTTAATAGCATTAAGGTTAATTTCTAGTCTTGTTATTGTTTCATAGCATAAATCTTATTTCATAACAGATGAAATTGGTTAAGAAAATGATCAATCATATAGCTAAGGGGATAAATAGCAATACCTACAATTTGATTACAGGATTTTGTATAAGGTTGCTTGAAGATGAGATCTTTGGCTAATTCTTATTATTATTTTAAGCACGCTTTAACTTTAGCTTTAAGAGAACACTTACTTGGATGATTTCATTCAATGATATGAGCCATTTACTTTAAAGGATCAACTTTAAGGGATAATAATCTTATCTATGGATAGGAAACCATTAGTCTTAATAACATGGATATTGTATTGCTTATTATAGGCTTCACATGTTGCACATCCTCACACATTTTTTATATGTAAGAAGAAGTTATATATGGAATCATCATCATCAATTTATAGATCATTAAATTCAAAAACTCATTACGTAGTTTGTTACTACATATTAAATGCCCCATTAAAGACTTCGTGGTCCGACCATAATCCAAGGAGGAGGTTTTTTGAATGTGCCAATTATGTAGTAAGTAAGATTAAGTTTAATTGTAAATTGAAGAACGTTGTGTCTATTGTATAATGTGCCACTTAGTATTATACAGGTTAGATTATGTGATTTTTCAAGTGGTATAGTAACAAATTTACTATAAGGGCTGTTGAAGTAATTAAGAAGTTGAAATAAGAAATGGCTAGATTAAAAAGGGAGGATGAAATGAGGAAAAGTGTAATAGATTCCAATGTCAACTAGTAGAAAATTAAAAGTTGAAATAAAATTACTGAAGGCCAGAAAAGGAAAAAAAAAAGAGTTGAAGGTCATGTTAATATGTACTATAATAAGAACTATTGCACTATTAAAGGCCATAGCTCTTACCCATGTCACCCATAAGCATTGACATCTATCATAAGAAATGCATTGAGAATTGAAATGACTTTTATAATAACTGTTGTACTTGCTATAATGTTTGGTTATATTAATTAAAAATTAGTTATTGTAAAATATTTTTTATGAAAATGATAATTTTTTTGACATGTAAATTGAAATATTAATATTCAATTAATCATGTTACTGTATCAACATTGAGATATTACACACATATACATCATGTATACTTAGAATATATACCTATTACTAAAAAAAGTTAATTTCATGACATTTGTAATGTCTAATTCTAAGTTGCAGTGTTTCCTCCAAATGCATTAGATTGAGAAACTAGATCTTAAGATGTTTAACTATCCCTATCAATGATGATCTCTTCTTTCTTTCTTTCTTTCTTTCTTTGTCTTTAACGTGTAATTTTTAAGAAGTAATGAGTAAATGTCCTTTAAATCTAAGTCCCTTTGATTCGAACACCAACTTGAATGTATTTGGATTAACTTCTCTAAACCTCTATTTGCTTGTCTATATAGAGCTACCACCCTGGACCAACAACAAAATAAATTAATCCTGAGTACATAATGCTGAATTCATATGGCAATACAAGGAACTTACAATATTGCTTTGTTGGTCAGGTATAATAATATTTCAATAATGTTGCTTCCAAACAACCTATATGAAAGATAAAATAAAATAATATGAAACTTAAATAAAATAATTTCGAAAAAATTCATTATATAAGTAAGAAATGAGTTATATATCTATGAACATTCCTTAAATGCTAGATAAGTTATAGGACACTCTATGTTATGCATCTACAATATATTCAAAATAAATTAATTTTCAAAACCCAAAAATATACAATAGACAAGTTGATAAATGCATCAAACTATTCAAATATAAAAATGTATACATACATATACAGGTATTGTTGTTAGGCCCTCTTTACTACATTTTCTTATATTATGACTAGTATTTCCACATTTTCCACATTTATGCACTTATCCTTTTTTAGGCAACTTGTTTGGGTTAGTCACTTTTTCAACTCATTCTTAACTTTCTTTCTTGCTTTTTTAGGTCTTCTTGGCATTAACCTTTTAATTGGTGGATGTATTTGTTCAATGTTAAATATTGGCAAAAAATGGTGGCCCTCGCATATTTTTCCCCTTTATAATTCCCATACCCATTATGATAAATGCGTCTTACGCACATTTGATGTGTAGCATTTGGTATAGTCTCTTTTATAGCTTTTATCAATCCCTGCAATTATTAAAAACCATCTAGGTCATTATATGTGATTTATTGAAGAAATTACAAAGTGATATTTATGTTATCTTTTTCATGTCAGAAATTACATTAATACCATCTCCATTATCCAGTCTAAATTTCATGCTAATAAGTTCATAAACCATTTCAATGAATCAGTTTTTTCTACCCCTATAACTACTCATGCTAAGGAGTACATCCTCCATCACCATCCCTTTCAACATCACTTAGCAATTGGTCTTGGAAATCTGTCTTTAAGAAGCAACCATCAAGATTGAATATTCATCTCAAATGCCTCCATCCTCCTATCATGACTTCAAAACAAATTTATAACCATTTTAGCATAACAAATATATAAATTATAGAATTAGATTTCACTTATATACATTATGGAATAAAAAATTAATGTATTTATAATAAGGAAGCTTTTTGGTTCCTCAATAATTGCATCTTCAATGTGGAATTAAGATTATTGAGTTTCAATTCATGTATATTTCTCTATAGTTTGACATGTTTATTTACATAGTCTTTAGCTCTCTCCTTCAGATCTCCTATTTGCTACTCTACACAAACCAAAGTTAACAAATACATTCAATTTCTCTTTACATTCTTTAACCATTTTAGATGTTGACATACTAAGCTTCTCAAAAATTCTGTCCTTAAAATATTTCAACAAAAAAGTAGAAGAAACCATTTTGGGTTTGTTTTTCTTTAGCAAATATGATCATGTTTGTATGTTTTTATTTTGAAACATCTTTCATTCTTATCATACTCTGCATATAACTCTCATGGGCATCCCTCAAAACATCCAACCCTGATCCGATTGCTTTCACTCCTCTTTCACCTCACATTGTATCATGTTTTATATGTTAACTCTGCTTGGTTAAATACATAAATACACTTTACCAAATTAATTAAGAAAGTTCTCTTAATAAAACTTGAAGTAATTTCCGCCTAACAATGTCTTAGCATTACCAAAATTGAAATTTGATATATCTCTAAAACAAAAAGATTAATTAAACTGGTAAACAGTGCTAAATAGTTAATTTAAGGAGGCATATGTTGGTTGACAACCAATACACTTCCTTATACTTATAGACAATATATATATATATAGTTAAAAAGTGATATAAGCTTATATTTAGGTGAGAGTACAAATAAACATGTATATCAATTGAATGGGTTCAAATAAAGTTGTATATTCTATGAGATTTGCTATTACTACCATAGCCTCTTCTTTTTTGGTATGGTTTTTGACAAAATACTACATCTTTTAACTCACTCTTTCATCATATATTAAACTTATCATACATGTATAAACCATATGTAAAAGAGAACCAATGATAGAGCTTCATTCCATTTATCCAAAATATATATTCATATATATGCAATGCTTAATTACCTTTTACTACAAGCCAAAAAATTACCTTTTACTACAAGCCAAAAAATAGTCCCACAAATAAACAATCCTTCTAATTTTTCTTTTCTCTTGCAAATAGACAAAGATAAAATTTGATAAGATCAATAACCTTGTAATAGATTTAAATGGCAAAGGTGAGTAAAAAGACCTACTTTTGTGATATTTTTATGAGTTAAATTCAACCAGACCTCATGTAATTTGGTAAATTATCAATTAGGTCCTTATAGTTTCAAAACTATCAAATCGATCCCTAAAATTTCAAATTACTTTTATGGTTAATCCCTCTATTATTTTTGTCTAATGGTAGTGCCACGTGTTATATTCACATGATGTCATGTGGCACGACGTGGATATGCTACGTGGCTTTGGACTAATAGTGAAAATAATTTAAAACTTTAAGGACCTATTTGATAGTTTATCAAATTATAGGGGCTTAATTGATAATTTATTAAATTATAAAGACCTAAATGATATTAAACTTAATTAATGAATTATTTTAATCATTAAAATAAAAATTTTAATAATTAAATAAATATATACTGTAAATATTATGTTTTTAATATAGTAATCAATTAAAATTTTAAAAAAATAATACAAATATTTTATTTTATAAATTCAATATTTATTGTAATATATATATGTGAGAGTAACATAAAAATAATTATCATGTAAATAATATATTAATAATTACTTTAAATTGATAAATTTTTAATATAAAAATAATTTGATTAAAGTATAATTTTATATACTTAAAAAACGTTTTTATACTCAATTCTGATTGAATCTAAATAAAATAGTTTGAAATTTATTGAAATTTAAATAATTTGAATATTAAATTTAAACATATTTAAAAAGTAATTTAGGTATTAAAAATCCTTGTTTCATATGAAAAAAATTCAGTAAGTATTAAAAATATTTTTTTCTTATGTGGAATATTCAAAAGACAAATAGAATATACTGAAATTAGGTTTAAATATATTTAAATATTAATAAGTTTTAGATTATTTTATTTAGATTCAATTAGAATTGAATATAAAAAAAGTTATTTAAGTTATATAAAATTATACTTAAATCAAACTATTTTCATCCTAAAAAAATTATCAATTTAAAATTATTATTATATTATTATTTTCACGATAACTATATTTGTGTTACTTTCACACATATATATTATTATAGATATTGTATTTATAAAAATAAAATATTTTATGATCTGTTTAATTTTTAAAAATTTTTAATTTATTATTTTATTAAAAGGATACAATATTTACAGTACATATTTTTTAATTATTAGTAATTTTATTTTAATTATTAAAATAATTCATTAATTAGGTTTAATATTATTTACGTTCTTATAATTTGGTAAATTATCAATTAAGTCTTTATAGTTTAATAAACAATCAAATAGGTCCCTAAAGTTTCAAATTACTTGCACTATTAATCTAGTATAACATGGCATGTCCATATGATGTCACGTGGTACTACCGTTAGATAGAGATAACAGAGAAACTAATGATAAAAGTAATTTGAAACTTTAGGGATCTATTTGATAGTTTTGAAACTATAAGACCTAATTGATAGTTTACCAAAACACAGGGAGCGTGGATGAATTTAACCCTATTTTTATTGTATCAGAGTTAAAAGATAAAACAATTAAAGATTTTTATATGTATAGAGAAGACAAGTTTACTAGAGACAAAGAATTCACTGGTAAGGGAGACCACAGATAAATTAAGGGCTTAAGAAGTGAGAAAGACAAAATTGACAGGCCGGTGGAGGAGAGAAAAGGAAGAAAACACAACTTATTTTAGGGAAGTTGCTAACGGAGTAAAGAAGAAGAACTATTAATGGTGGGAAGGTTACTACCATTAAAGAGGGGAAGGAGAAAGTGGAGGGATGAGTTGTAATTTTATGTGGATCCCACATCACTAACTATGAAAAAGGGGAGGGATGAGCTGTGGTTTTATGTGGATAGGATGTTGTCAGCTGTAGCTAGCGATGTGGGGCCCATATAAAATAATTAAAAATAAAAAAGTGCCACATGGGTAGTCCCATATGACATTTAAGTGTTGATGTGACAATGGTTATATTTTTTATCCTAGTTTTATACGTTTTACAAATGTTATATTTTAAAAATATTTTTTAAAATTTAAGATTTAACTTTAACACTTTAAAATATTAGAGAATGACTTATATTTAATTAAAAACCTTAAAGTTTATACGAGCATTTTGCCAAATTTATTTTCTAAACTTCGAAATTTTAACTCCTTAATCAACAACCAAAATACTTCATGATTGATCTTTCAATGCAAATTAAAATATTTTTTGTTTCTATAATATTTATACTACATAACACATCAAATTCTCAAAGAAATGAAGATATATCTGTTTAAGAAAATTGAGTACTGTGAAAAATTTAAGTTCGCCTTGGACATAACTTATTTGAAACTCTATTTTCATAAACATCAATGTCTCGTAACATATTCCACATATCACAAAAGAAGATCAAGATATTATACAGAAGGGTATTTCATCGTTATAATTTAATTAAAATAGCATAAATCTATTCAACTAAATACTATTCAAAAAATTAGAGATTAACTGATGTCAACAATATACATAAGAATTTTAAATAATTAGAGATCAACTAGTGTAAACAATATAAATAAGAATAATAAAAAATATATATTTAAAATAATAAATATTTTTAACAAAAAAATAAATTTCTTATATGAAACAAAGGGTCGAAGAATCAAAAATTCCAAAGAAAAAAATTCAAAAAATAAAAACAAAAGAAGATATTGTTCTAGCCAACACGTCAAGACCAAAGTATTCATGTTAAAGACCTTAAATAAAGGTACTTTTGAGAAATAACCGATTTTTTTTATTTTTATATCTAATAAAAATAGAAAGGACAAGATTAAAACAAAAAAATTTAGAGATTACTTTTTATATTTTTTATTGTTCTTGATTTATGTTTCAATTTTAAGTCATTTTTATTACCTCCACATTAGCTACACTTTCCTAAGGGTGATATGATAATCAATTCAAGATGTTAGATCGTTGGCTAGCAAAAATAGAGAGCACGATCGCCTTCATTTTTTAGGACCAAAATATTATCAACATAAAAAAAATTATAAAGGAGCTTGCATATGACTCTAAACCCAAATACAACAGGAACATCTGATAAATACTTCCACTAGAAAACAAATTTATGATTTAGTTTAAATCATGCTAAATATTCAATTCCAAATTGATTTTACTCCAATTCTTCGTTCTATTTTATAAATATAAAACATAATCAAAATCAAATATTTAAATATTTTAGTTCATTAAAATATAAAGAAATTACAAGTTATTATAGATATTATGAACTCTTAAATAGGTACATAAATTAAATTATTCAGTTAGTTATTATTAAAATAAAGTTTCTTTAATCACTTCAAATTTTAAATAACTTTTTAACAACTTAAAATAAATCCATATGAATGTCAACCATTTAATATTACATGCAAGAGAAAACTGAAGCCAAGGATGGAAGAGATCATAGAGAACCACTGCAATTCGTTAAAAAGTTCACCTAATGAAGCCATCCAGGCATTTTCTACGTATCCAGGAAGTGTGATACTCAAACTTTAATTCTTAAAGAAGCGTATAACTACTGATAGCTATTGCAAAAGCATGCCCTAGTTGACAGTTAAGAAAATATTGCAAACTTGATGATAAGCTAACTTTTGGATGGATGTATAGGACTCTTGAAAGCTTACTGATGTTAGCATTAGTGAAATTACGATCAGTAATAAAGAAGGCATACATGGCAATATGGGATAGATGGGATGGTTTATTCTTTCTGAGTTCCAAGGATGTAACGATATATTTTGGCAAATAGAAGAGAAGGCACTCAAGTAAGCTGATGACTTTCATCCTTAAATTTTTTACGTAAGTAACTTAAAAGCGTGTTAATGATACAATGGGAGGGAATTTTGAGATTTCATGCATGTTCATTGCTATTTTTTCTTGGATTTATACAATGGAAAGGTTTTCTACATTTCAATGTCCAAAGTTATAGCATTATAGACTCATGTCTTGTACATTAATACGATAAAATAAGCTAAGGTCATGTTCGATATCACTGTAAAATGTTGTTTCTTGTTTCTATTTTATTGAGCACAAAAACATGTTCGGCTCCCTTTTTTTACTTTTGTTAGCAAAACAGTGAAAATAGATTAGCAAAACACAAGTTATACAGAGCCAAAAATAAGAACCCCTTTTTGACTTTCTTCGTCTCTCCAAATATAACCCACACCCACCCGACCAGGTACAGCTCCCCAGTGCCAGATCAAACCACAAGTGATCTCTGATCGTCGTCCTCTCCATATTTTATCATCTCTCCACCTCTAGAGGAAGCCTCACGCCTAGAAAGCTTCCTCGTCCATAGTCTAAGTAGAAATTAGACACCCTGTCCTCCTTGTCCACAGTGTTGCTCCACTACTAGCAACTAAGTTATAGACCACACAACGTCAGTGCCTCTAGATCCAGTAGGAAGAAGCCTTTTCCTCCGCCTATAGTGTCAAAAATCAAGACCTCCGTCCCTAGATTTGCAGCCACCAGTGAAGCCTATATCGTCCAACTAGGTTTATGTCTCATCATCTGCTTTCTTTTTTTATATATATATGCCAGATGAGATTTGGATGTTAGAGGTTTGGTGGGATTTGGGTATATTGTATTTTGTGTTGTGGTCTGCTTGTATATCATGTCTTTGTCATTGCTTTGTATTGGAAATATGGTTGTCTGCCTACTGCTTATGTATGACTTTCGTTTTGGCTAGAAAAATTTCTTGTCGCTCTGGAATTGGGTATAAGTTTAGGTAGAATCTGATTTAATACAACTGATTATTATGTATTGTCCTGTCCCTATTTGAGTTGTGATGTCCAAAAACTTATAATGTCATGGTTTTTGGTGTTATCGTTGTTGCTTGATCCATTTTTCGCTCCAAAATTGCTTACGAATTTGGGTTTACCAGGATTTGGTTTGTGTTTTTTGTGTTGTTTGCCACTTTTATTCTAAGTTCTATTTTTCCAGAATACAAAATACTTCAATGGCGTATGCAGTGTGGAACATAAAGTGATGACTACAATTATTAGTTAATTACTTGCATATATTTTGTAGTCATGGTAGATAATAGCAATTTTAATACTTCTAATGATTATGTTGCGATAAGTGATAAGAATGGAGTTATAGTGATCAAATAGAGTTGTATTTGATCAAACTTATGGTCAAGTAAAAAAAAGGTAACAAAATGGACACAACATTTTTTAGAAGTGGTTGGAAAAACATCAAGACTAGTTTGAAAATGAAATATGGCAAGGATTATGCTGACTTATAGCTAAAGAATAAGTACAGTGGCCTTAGGACGCGTATGAAAATTTTCAAGAACATTATTAGGGAAACCGATATTGGATATAACTCCATTACCAGTGAAGTGATCACAGAAGATGAATGCTGGGAAAATCTTTCTAAGTTATATGGATGTGATTCTTTTTACAAATTTTGTACATTTTATTAGATGTCATTGAAATTGATGTTTTGTTTCAAGTGCACAAAATGGCTCACAAGTTCAAGAGAAGGGACCACAAAGAATTTCAAGACTTATGTTTCATATTTGGGGATACCACTGCAATATGGATGCATGCACATCCTTTAACCAAAAATCCCTCCTTTAGTGATGATATAGCATATGGGCTTGATGATGAGGAGGAGAAATCATCTAATAGGGTAGAGGTTGAAGTTGATGGTTCAAGTTAGAGGAAAAGGAAATCGTCGATGAAGAAGATGGGCAAGAAGAAGAGGACATCAATGCCTGAAGATTTTATGAAGTCAATAACAGAGAATTTGGGAAAGAAGCTGGAATTATATGAGAAGAATATGGCTCATTCAAAATCTTCTATTGGGGATAGTGGTTCAGGTAGAGAATGAACCTACAACAGAACATAAGTAGAATATTGCACAAACACATCATCACATGTAGGACAGATTTAAGAACAAATTTACTTCACCTATTAGAAATAGATACTATGATTTTTTTGTCCCAAGCTCTTCTAGAAATTTATCCATACAAGTCTTATCTTTCCAAAGCCTCTACGTTTATGCAATTTGGTGTAGGATTACGGGAGATATACCCAATTTACTACAGACTACTCACAACAAGTGGCAATTTTTCATAATCAATTTCGAGCCAGAAATTGAATTATATAGAGACAGAATTAACTCCACATCCTTCATAACAATTCTAGACCTATGTGTCTAGTTTCCAACAAGCCTAATACCATCTTATGTGGATGTGTATAGGTCATGATATGGCTAAAACACTGATACCAGTCCAGAGGACGTATACCATCAAAACAAGGGTTAAAACAAGGAGCACCTGACAGAATTTCAGATCAGGTTTGTGTCGCCAATTCGACCTAGTATCTTAGGGTTATAGGCAAACCTGTCTCCTAACCAAATGTTCTCCATTGTCTTATCTTTCTAATGACACCAAAAGCATGCAAAACGGTTTAGAAATCCGAGAGTTATACTCCAAAAATTACAGGCTATACAAACTGTTCACAATCAGGGGCAGAATTTTAGAACTCAATTCAAGTCCCATTTTGAACCTCTTAAAGCCAAAAAAAAAATTCAAGTTCTATTGAAAACTTATAGATATATGTGTCTATTTTCATATGCTCTAAACAGAACTCAATTTGGACATTTATAACTCAAGATATGGTCAAAAAACCAGACATAGGTTAACAGAATCCTTCCAGCCAACGGGTTTACCCACTCCTATTCTTATAAACCATTAAACAAAGCATACAATCAACTCTAAACATCACTAGTTTAGGGAACAAATGACTAACCTTAATTCACCCTTGTTTGAAGATGATGTAGGAAAAGTGTTGAACCAAGGGAGGTTCCAATCTTGGTTTTGATGATAACAAAACATGATTAATCACTAATGGTTTGAG
>JAOXYD010066249.1:0-12787 GCA_028565735.1 Pinacopodium congolense | reverse complement strand
TAGCATAATTATAGGGATTACTTTCCTATTTAAGCCTATGTATTTCTATATAAATACCTGTAGTGTTTTCCTAATAATATACAAGAGAAAACCTATTCTTCTCAGTCTTATTCTTTTCAATTATTAAATTTTTTTTTTTTTAATTACAAATCTCAACCAAACAGGTTTTCTTTTTCTTTATAAGAAAAACATGAACACAAAAATAAGAAACAAAAACATAAAACAACAAAAAAAAACAGAAGTGATACCAAACGGCCCCTAATTTGTTTGGTATATTGAAAAGCATAAATTGTTTTTTTGTATCACTAGAAACTTTAACATAGACTTTACCATAGCTCCATTTTTTTCTAACACTTTGTTATATCTTTAAACATTGAATAACAGGGACTAGGCATGTATCTTTATACTTTAGTGTTTGCCTATGCACATAATTATTACTTTTTAGATTGATCTAAATGCAAATTTTCTGCTACAAAAAGTATATATATCCTACATCAACTAAAAGTACATTTTTCACTTTTTGTTGTCTTTATTTTTATTAGGCAGCAATTAGCCAAATTACTCTACCCAGTGTAGGAGTCCTTGTCTTCTGAAGTATTATGACAAACAATTGGGTACGAATATGATATATTACAATGATAAAAATATAAGAATATGCAGCTCTAACTTGCACTGTTTTAAACCTGACATATTGAAGCAGAAAAGGAAGAGAGAGAGAGGGGGGAGTATTTACTTACAGGCTACAAGCTGATACCATTTCAAAGAAAACAGCATCATGGACAGGAATGTTTTTCTCTCTCATGAACTCTGCCAGAACAAGAACCTTGGATGACTGACCTCCTTTATTGAATGCTCTCATCAAAGCAGAACATGCAATGGTATCTAAAAGGATATCATGTGACACCATTTCTTGAAATAACTCACAGGATTTCTCCCAGTATTCTTGAAATCACACAAAAGAAAAGGTTTTAATATCTAAGAGCATTTTCAATTTACAAAATAATAATACCAGTGTCTATAAGTTTAAATTTACCAGCATTGTTATAGGCATGTAGCATTGTTGTATATGTAATCACATCAGGATGACAACCAGCCACCTTCATCTTATTAAATATGACTTCTGCTTCTATAACATCTCCCTAATAAATATTAAAGGCAACAAAAGACTGAGATTTCTGCCAACTTATATTTAGATTATAAGACGGAGATATAAAAAGATTAACCAGAGCATATCTTTCCCAGAAACTTGCCTGGTTACTGTAAGCACAAATCACAGATGAGTATACCTCCTTTGTCAAGACAACCTTCATATTCATCATTTCAGCATAAAAATCAAGTGCATCAACATATTTTGACATCTTGCAGCAACCACTTATCAAGACCGTGTAAGTAATAGAATCAGGCCTCACTTTCTGTTTCTTCATTGTTTTGTACAAAGCCGTAGCTGTTTCATATTCACCAATATTCATATAGCTTCCAATGGCTGCATTATATGCAATAGTATTCAGTCTGATACCCCGCATTTCAGCTGCTGAAAGTACAGCATCAATATTCACCTTTTGACCACAGCGACCGCAGGAAGCCAGAAGACTACTTATGGAAACAATGTTCGGTTGAATACCATCTTTCTCCATTTCACGCAAGACTTCCACAGCTTCAGCGAGTAAACCATTAGATCCATATGCATCAATCAGCGCATTGTAGCTAACAAGATTTGGTTTCCACTTGTCTCTTTTCATCATCTCAAATACTTCCCTTGCCTTGTGAGGTTGTTTTGATCTTCCATATGAATTGAGTAAAGAGGTATATGATACCACATCTGGGTAAAAACACCTGGCTTCCATTTCATTAAAAACTGCCAATGTCTCTTCACTCATTCCATGAGAAGCAAATGCTCCCATCAGTGCATTGTATGCAACAATATTAGGCTTCATACCTTCTGCAAGCATGGCACTGAAAACAGCTTTGCAGTTTTCAATCTGCCCACTCACAGAGTACAAATTGATAATGCTAGTAAATGTTACAATATCAGGGTGGCACTCTGCTTTCTTCTCCCTCATGGAATTGAAAATTGAAATGGCTTTTTCATAGTGGCCAAGTTTCACCAAGCAATATATCACAATGTTGAGGGTTGTCGTGTCAGGAAGAACATTTGTTCCTTTCATTAGCTCAAAATAAGACAAAGCTTTTGAATACTGAGCTCCAGTCTTAAATGCAGACAAAATAATATTGTGAGTCACCAGATCTGGCCCAACCCCATTTTCAGACATTTTCTTGCAAACTTTTAGAGCCTCTCTCCAATGTCCACTAGATCCACAAGCATTTATCAAGTTATTGTATGTGGACCGACTAGGAGGAATCTGCCAATATATTATTTGCAATGAATATTACACACACACACATATATATATATATAGACAAAAGAGGAAGAGAGAAATCAAAAGGTGATTATGAATTAGCAATAAAAAACCAGAGGTTTGGTATAGATCAGTATAACCAAGATAGTTGCCAATTGTAGAAAATTAATACTATTATCTGCTTGCCAAAGGAAAAAAAATTCAATGACATTTAAGGGGATAAGGCATCCCAAACTAAAAAGGTGTGCTTTGAAATTTTTGCAAAAGCTTTGCTACAGCAATGTTATGTTTAAATTTATAAAGCCAGAAATAGTTAAATTGATAAGAGCATATAAGAGATATTCAAACATGAGAAATATACAGACAGCCGCACGCAACATGTCCTCCATTATATTCATGGCCCAACACCATTGACCTGCTCGACCATGTGCGCTGATAAGGGCATTATATGTTTCAGCATCAGGTTTGCACCTGCTAAGCAACATAACCAACATATGATACCAATCTAGAAGTGTCAAGTTTATTTGACGATACCTCAAAATATCAAGATCCCTATTACAATGGCATTAGGCCCCCAACTTAGCCGGAAAGGAACAAAGATATATATATATAAACAAAGAGCAAATGCAGTCAAGAACATATCAACTCAAAGCAATGGAAATTAGAGGAACATAGCTGCTCAAAGTATGAAGAGAACTTTTACAACCACCTTCCTTAACAAGCATCGCAATTCACGGCGATTTATAAAATTTGTCTAACATAACCCAAATACTTCCTCTAGAAAGCAGAAATAACATGTCACAAGATATTCTTCCCCAGAATTAAAGTTGAATAATACTCCTACCCAGAAAAAAAGTATGGAAGCTCGGTAGTTACCTGCCAACCACAATCACATCAAAATTACTAGATCACTAAATGAAAGCAACTTAGACAAAAGACACAACGGCAAAAATTCCCACCACAACCTGTTACGAAAATGTTCCATTTCAAATGTAAGAATAATGCATAAAGATTATAAGATATTAGTAGAAGTGAAGCTCTTTATCATTAGTAGATTAATCAAATAAATACAGAAAAAAAACCAGCAGCTTCAAAGCAGGTCATAAGAAGAAGATAACCAAACCTCCATTCTTGCATCTCGAAGAACAGACCGCGTGCCTGATCACTCCTGTTATGTCTAGCATGCAGCCTGATCATCATATTGTATATATCATTGCGAGCACAATAATTCTTCTGGTTCTTCATCCACTCAAAAACCAGAATACTGTGTTCAAGTGCACCCCTTTGCGTTAACTCCTAGAACAGCCAACAAAAATACCATCAACTTAATGTAAGTTCTGCTTCTGTATCCCATATGTAGCATTCAATAAAACGGGAAAAGTTTGCCTTGATAAGAAGAGGGAAATTCTTGCGAGCAAAACGGCCAATCCAACAATTCAAGAGACCGTGGACATCACTGGAGGGTTGGAGCTCTAGAACATTGTGAACAACTTCGGAGAGTGTCCAGTCTTTCTGGAAGCGGTCTCCTTCAACTCGAAGACGATATTGTTTAGTGAGGTCGGCTTTTCTGAGACCATTAACGTGGGTACTAAGACGGTGCTCGCCATGATCGTAGTCTACGAAAACCAACCTTTTGTCTTCAAAGGCCGAGTCGTTCTTGGCCTTCTTGCACTGGATTTTAGGTCTTGGTGCTGTGACGTTAGCAAGAGAGGGGGTTTGGTAGACGGCAGCCATTTTCTGTGGCCAGAGGCTAGAGTAGAGCTTTTGGAAGGATAACTATTAGTTTTGATTATTTTAAAATTAAAAAAAAAACTAGGGAACAAACAAATTTATTAATTTATTGGTTGCAAGGAGGCAAAAATAATAATTGGCTAAAAAATTTAAGCTTGTTCGATTTAATTTTTTTAATTTATATTTTTAAATATAAAATTTTTATTTATTTTTGTATTAAATAAAAAAAGAAAAAGAGTAGTCGGAACCTAATTGCTAATTGACGTCGATTGGCAGTGAAAACCACACTGTCTCATCTCCTTTCTTCTCTACCCACTTCCCCAAGGTCTCATCTTTTGAAATTTCCTTTCTGGGTTTTAGTTTTCTGAGACATAATTGAATGTCATGTCGTTATTTTTCTTTAGGAGTGAAGCTGTCCTATAGCACATCGAGGCTCAGGGCTGAGGCGTTGGTACTCCAGACGACGATGTACAAAGTAGGGATATCAGTGCCTCTTAGATCATTAAAGATCCAGTCGATGCTTGAGTTAATGATCATTGCATCACACAATCAAGTCAGTGATAATGGAGTCAAAGTCGCTATAAGTGGCGGCATGCTCACGTAAGACTGGGAAATGGACGACGACGTGCGCGGTAGAGAAGGATAGATTTGTCATACCTATTCCTGACATGCTCGAAATAGGTAAAGACATGGGAGGGAAAGCTTTAGGTATTCTGCAAGTTAGGGGAATGAATAAATTGACAGAATTTGTATTCTATGTCTTTTTTTTTAACCAAAAATAGTGACAAGTTACTCCCAGGAACAGAGAAGGAATAAAATAGATATTCTCCTCAACCAAACATCTCGTAAATGCCTATAACCATATACGAATTGCAAGAGAAGACCAAATTTCAACCTTAGTCTAGTATCTCTAACAATATTTGAGAGAAGAGGATGAAATAATAATCATGGCATCAATTGGGCAATGTTCAGGTCAAGGTCTCGATGGAAGTTTGCAAGAAAAACCTTCTCCTTTTAAGAAAAAGAGCTTGGAAAGACAAATATAAATATTAATGGAGGTTCGTCTTTATCTAGCAAGAAGAAAGGTCACAAAAAAAACTTTAGAATTTGTGAAATAGACACACTAGTGGTTGAACTACAAAGTAAAGATAGAGTGCTTGCCAAACAAACAACATGCGGCATTGGACGAAGGAAGAAAAGGAGGTTTTTGATAAGTGTTAAAACCAGATTAAACCAGCCAGTTTTATGATTTTATAACTTAATGATTTTTTTAAAAAACCAAATCAAATAACTAACTGATTCCAATTAAACTGGGTTGAACCGACTAGTCCAGTCCAGTTTTATAATCCTTGATTTTTAGTTGTCGTTAATGGATATGAAATTGGTTAACAATTCCTCATTCCATGTTTTTGTTCGTACTCAATGGGTTTGAAATTGGCTAATGATTTTCCATTCTTTATTTTATTTTTAAAAGATTATAATAATCTAGGTTTCAAAATGAAAATGTCGTCAATGGGTTTGAGTGTAAGTTATTAGAGAAGCTTGGTAATGTTGACCATTTTTTTTAATTTCTGTGAGTTATGTGTGCATTATGTGTTTTTCTTGTTTGTGTTGACATTAATGTAAAATTATAGAAGTTAGAGTCCTGAAAGTCAATCGCCTGTGTGTGGTGGTTTGAATAAACTCAAAGATTAAGCTTACAAATAGGAAAGCTTAGTTTGGAGCTATTGGAGTTAGAAGTGGAGGATTTTTTATATAAGGTTTCATTAATGGTAAGACAGAATTTCAATATGTTGGTTTGAGTTATCGGTTGGTCCGTTAGCAATATTACCTTTTTCAAAAATTAGTTATTTGTTAATTTCTAATGTTTGTAGTAGTTATGAGACTATAGTACTATAATTTTATGTTAGTAAACAATTATATTATGTTTTTGTTAAAGCATATAGTGTTGAAGTTTTGAAGTGAGTGTATAAATTTTTTCAGGGCAACAAAAAAATAAAGGATGTAATGTTGTTTAGCGGCAGGTGAAAGAAATGAATGACAAGAGGTTGTTAGTCATGGAAGAACAAAGGTAACTAACAACAAATGCTTATGAATATAGTAATGTAGACAAGCGAGTTATACTAGTTATTTATGGAGATAATAATGCTTTAAAGCTGTGAATGACAAGCGGTAGCTAGTCATGGAAGAACAAAGGTAACTATATCGATTAAATCGACAATATGCTTATGAATATAGTAATGTAGTCAAGCAAGTTACACTGATTATTTATGGAGATAATGCTTTAAGTTTGTGAAACATAGGTAGGGTGATAAAGATGCATTTTATAGTATTTCTATATATGTTTCAATTTCATTTCATTCCTATTTTGATATTTAAATACTAAATATGTGTTCCTTTTGAGTTTACATGCATATTTGACCTTAGGACATAAATATAAGTTATAATGACCAAGTTTGGATTAGAATTGGAACACAATTGGAACTAGAAGAGGTATGGAACCAATTTAAGGACTTAGAACATCATGTTATGAAGTTCTACACCAAATTTGAAGGTTATATGATAAGCCATAAAGAGTAGATAAAGAAAAGAATAAGACAAGCTTAATTGAGCATCAATTTTAGTACATATGACTTTGGGTAAGAATTAGGTGTACTTTTAAAGCTTAGATTGATTTAAAAATTTATGAAGTGCAAGATCATCATGTAAGAAACCTATATATCAAATTTCATGGTAATCGAAAGTGCGTAAGAGAAGTTAAAATAGAAAAGATAAAGAGAGACAGAATCCTTCATACATTAGCAGTGGTTGAAGTAGACCCTCGTTGAAGGATAGTTAAGAGCCGTTAAAGGACGAGAAAAAAATGTTGTCTTTAACAAAAAAAAAAGGACAAACCTGTCTACTCACTTCCAAAACCCCTTAAACCCTAAATAGGAGATATAAAAGGAAGAAGACAGAGTAGAAACATGAGTTTTGAAAAACTCCCTTTGGTAGCCTTTATTCTTTGGGTTTTTCATGGGCTTTTGGGCTATTTTATTTATGTTTTTATATTGTTTTAATCTCTCTTCTTAGATTTTGTTAGTAGGCTATTAAATACTAGTTTAGAATGTGTTTAGGGTGTTGTTTATTCATTTTTGCTGATTTATTTCATGTATTTTTCTTGGATTTTGGTATTTAATTATTAAATGTTGAGTTTGGTTAATATATTGGTATCGTTATTTTCTAGCCATTATTATCTTGTTATCTTTATGATTTATGCAGATCTCAATTTAGGTTTTATTAATTTCAGTTTATATTATTATTGATTTTAGTATCTTAGGTTAGTTTTCTTGTGGGTTGAAAGATATTGATGGGATAATGGTTTTATAATTGCGAGAATTGACTTAATTTTAATTGGGCATCATGATTTAGATTAAGATTGAATTGGAATTCAGGTTGAATGACATGAATTAGGAATTAATGCACAGGATTGATCATCCTAGGTTTAATTTCTAGTTCAATTGCTAGGTTTAACTTTTAATTCGTAATTTTTATTAGCTAAATCCACAAGTAACAATAGGTTAATTGAATTTATAGGTAAACTTAATCAATTAGACTAGGATGTTACGCTATTAAATTTAGAGAGCATATTCTAGATTGTCACGTAGCTAGGAATATTTTTAGAACTTATTGGATTTATCTAAGATCGGAGGAACTTAGGACACAAGAGTTTATTTGTGTCTATAGGCTAGCATCTTAGACTAATCGCAATCTATATATTTCAATGATCAATTATAGGTCTTGAATTTTAGAAATATTTTCCGTCCAGCTTCTCGTATTTGTTATTTGTTTCTTATCTTTCGCTTTGTGTTCGTTATGTGTCTTTCCATTTAGTTTAAATTCCTTTGCATTTAGAGGTTTTTTTCTCTTTTTCTTTTGTGCAACATTAGGAATAGTTTATAAGCACAATAAGCTCTTTATGGGATCGACCATAACTTGCTCGGCTATATAGTAGGTTAGTTAGGTTATTTTATTATTTGGTGGTTTGCGATAGACCTACCATAGGGGGGATGAAGTTGGTCAACACAATGGGGAGCATAATTGGTTAAAGGTGGTCCTTTTTAATTCATTTGTATTTGAAGATTTCAATGACATGATTATTTAATGTAGTTATTCATTTGATTGTTCACAGATTTGTTAAATACAATGTTATGCTGTGAAGGTATATGAATTTATCAAAGGTGATCCTTTTCAATTCATTTGTATTTGAAGAGTTCAATGACATGATTATTTATTAAAAATATTCATTTGATTGTTTGTAGATTTGTTAAATGTAATGTTATGATGTGAAGGTATATGAATAAGTGTAAAGCTTGAATGAATAACAAATCTATTAGGTACTTAGAATGGGATTCAATCAAATCCTAAATATTTAGAAGTTCATGATTTGTTGGGACTTACATTACTAGTTGTGCATGACATTCAATCCAGATGACTTCACTTTAGTCACGAGAGATGACCAAGTGGAGGGTATATAGGCTAACAAGATTGGATGGATTATTAGGGTGCCTAATAAGATGAAACATGTATGCAAGGAGCTTGACATAGAGAAGGTGGAATTACTTTGAAGGGAGTATACAGTGATGGATAACAAAATTTCATTTATATCTGTTCTTGATAAAGTTCTAGTCATAGAGTTTGATGAGATGTTTAAAAGGAACTTCCTTTTGTATTTGTTGGGAAATTTTCTTACAAGCAAATGCATTGTATAGATTTAGTGCACATTTGCTGGATAGTGTTATAAATGTTGATGAGCTCAAGGAGTTGGCTTGGGGCCATTTTGTATTGAATCATTTATGCATGCATATTTAATGATTTCATTAATCATTATGGAGAAAAAGGTTTTTTCTCTTGTATGGGCAGTTGCGTTGTAGTTTTAATGGTGAGTTAGTAGCTGAATTTAGTTATGGAAAATTTAGAGGTGTGGTATAAGTTGTGTGTCTTGTCTTTGACTAATTGAAGTTATTGTTGCATCTAGATTTTTTATTTGGACTAGTTGTACTTGAACCGCTTATTGAAATAAGGCAATATTACAGTGATTATTAATAGGATCTAATTTACACATATTTTTAGTTTGATTTTTATCTCTTAAGGCTTAGGTTTGAGGCTATTTCATGTAATTTTTTAGTTTAAATATTTTAATCATTGAATTTGATATTACGCACATGAAATTGTAAAAGAATTGTTTTATACACCTTGAATATTGATTAAGATTGCGGAAAAGATTAGACGATTTATTAGATTGAAGAGCGAAAGAAAGGAGCTAAAATAGTGTGTTTCAAGGCCACGACTTCCAATAGGTTCCATGGCTTGAGTTATGGTCATGACTCTAGTTATGGAAGTTGATAGCTTCATGTATTTAATCATGTTTTTAAGGTTTCTCATCAAATTTTGGCCCTGTGAAGTTCCCAACCACCACCCAAAGGGAGAAAACTCACTCTAAAGCCATTTTGACATGAGGTTAAAATCATTTAAAAGGATCAAACAAAGATTAAAGTAAAGATGCAAATAGATAAGAATATTTTTAGTAATATTTAACAGAAGATTTAAAAAGGGGATTTCATGAGAATGGGATTCCTAACTTCTTATTCTTTTGTTATTATTATTGTATTTATTTTTATCGCTTTGAATAAGAATTTCCTTTAAGATCTAGATGTGATAATTCTTAGATACTTTTTGTTTATTGTTTGTTTTTTGATTTAATGGGAAACCTATATTTACCTTGAGTTTATTCATGGATACAATTGTCTTTCATCGAAAGTTTTTCATGCAATTTCTATTTATTATTTTATTTCATATGGAAAAACTACTCGAACCTCTATTTTAGCCTCCCTTGTGGCCCCATTCATTAATTAACCTTTAAATACGAGTTAACGAAGTTAATAAAAAGAAAGTTAAAAATAAAGCAAAGGGACATATAAGGAAAGTTAGGGTTTCAATCTTTTCTACCGATTTGCTCTTCCACCTTTGTTCAAACACCTCAATTAGGTTTGGGCTCAAATACTTCTATCTCCTCCTTAAGTGTAACTTTTTGCCTATTAAAGATGATGGTGATGGTGATGGTAGTAAGAAGAAGTTATGGTTTCAGGTTTGGAATGATTCGCAAATTCACTCCTAAATTTCGATGGGTCTCACTATCTCCTTTTTTTCTAAATCATTGATGAGTACATTTCTCATTTTATTTTTTCTAATTTCCACTGTTTTTAATTGTTCTTTTTCCTTTACTAGGTTTTATAAATAGACACTATTATTGCTTTGTTTATTAATAGTATACTCTAGTGTGGTTCAATTATATTTTATTGTGTAGAAAACTTACAATTGTAACTTATAGGTGATAACGGAATAATCACTACCATTCTTTTATTATAAGTATTTATAACTGTTATTGGCCTTTTTCTTTTTTTATGTCTTAATTTATGGTCATCCAAGCAGGATATGTGCTTTTCGCGATCATGTAGCATTAGTTGGAGTTTGTTTTTTGTTAATTCAAGATTTCATATTTCAAGGGTGACAATATGAGCATGTAGGTATGGTGATTTCTTAGAAAGTTTTTTAGATGGGGATAATCCTGTTTTCCAGTTGCATTTAATGTTGCCTTCTTCTTCCTTCTGAGTTATTTATTAACTTAATTTTAATTATATTCAACAAGCCATATGCATGACTAGGTTAAGTATAACTATAACTGAAGTTATAGTTCACACCATTTTAGTGGTTGTTTTCCTTGTGAAGAATTAGGTTGGTACCAAGGTCATCTTATAGGATTGTCTTTCAAGTTTAGTTGAATTTCCGCTTAGTTGAAGGTTATTGGACGTAGTTAGGTTTGACGACATCTATAACCATGTATTGAACTCGAATAATTTCCGATTCATGTTGAAACATTATGTAATAAATCCACTTGAAAATAGAAGGTTGGAGTTTAATGATGTGTATCTAATAAGTCCATACACCAACTTTCAGATAATTTTTATTAATTTGAGAGGATAGAATAATTTGTCATGGTTACACAAGGACTGGTCTAATTACTTAGACTTGGTTAGGTGGAAAGGATTGGTAAGGAGATATTGAAATAGTGTAGAAAATGTTTATGATGATGAAAGATAAGGACCATTGATTTTACTATGTAATCGACTATGATGATGATAGGAGTTTGAAGAATGTTTACTAAGTAGATGCTTGTAATCATGCTATGTATGTGAAGTTTAGTGATGTTATAACTTTTGATACAACCTATCATGTAAACAAATATAACAATTTGTTTTACAGTATTCTTTAGATTAAATCATCATGTACATTCTATTTTTTTTAAGTATGTGCTTTTAAGGGATGAAACAACAAACACCTTTATTTAGCTATTTCGAACTTGGTTGATCTGTATGAATGGTAATCCACCTAAAGGTATTATAAGAGATAAGTGCTAAAGCATGAGTAATGCCATCCATATAGTGTTTTCGAATGCAAAACACAGGTTGTATTTGGGAACATCATTAGGAAATTTCTTGAGAAATTTAGATCACATAAATCATACAAGAAGTTAAAGGGATGTTTTATGGAATTCGTATATAAAGCAACCAACAAAGACAAATTTGACAAAAAATGGCATGAAATAATAGAACAATTTAGTTTACATGGTAATGCTTGGATACTATCTCTATTCAATAAGCATGGGAAATGAGGCAGTAACATATATTAGGGTCAGATTTTAGGCTGGGATGTCCAATATACAAAGAAATGAAGGAACACATGCCTATTTTGATGGATACATTTATGCACGTAACTCCTTAACGCAATTTGTCATATAGTATGAAAAGGGGATCAAAGAGAAGATTAAACATAAATTTTAGGCTAATTACTTATCCTCTGACAATTATGTGCCATCAGTGGCACATTTCAATCATGAGAAGGTGCGTCAAAAGGCTTATACAATGGCTTTATTCAAACAAGTCCAAACTAAACTAAAATGAGTAATGTACTGAGATGTATTTTACAATATACGTCTTATTGATGAAAAGGAGTGCAAGGTTAGAGAGATAGATCAAGAAGGTAATCCATGAGCACATTCACTTTTAATGTCAACATGTACCTCTATCATACAACTTGCACTTGCAAGATGTTTGAGTTCAAGCGCATATTTTTCCATCACATTTACAACATATTTACCTTGGATAAGGTCAATACTTTTCTAAAGGCTAAAAAGATGGTGCAAGGATGTGATAAGATGTCATTTAAAAATGAAGATTAGCAACAAGATAGATCTTAATACTAATTTGATGAAGAAGTTAGAATGTGCATTTTACAAGCTGTGGAACATGCTATTAATGCAAATGAAAAGTATGAATATTAGAGAGACGTATCACATTAAGCGCTTATGATATGGTTTAAAGATAACGGGAAGGCATGAAACTTAGTGTGACATGTGTAATGATCAGAATAACATGGAATTAAAGGACCGTATTATATTGAGGAGATAGGGTAGACCTGCAAATAAATGGTTAAGAATTCGAATGGAGGATGTAATTAATAATAAAAGGAAGAAAATGTAGGTTGTAAGTTGTTGCGTTGGTTAGGTGACTTTAAAATTGATGATTGTTTGAAATGATTTTTACTTTTAAAACCAACGGACTTATAAGGCAAGTGCACCTATCGCAAAAGTAATACAGTGG
>JAOXYD010066238.1:0-12788 GCA_028565735.1 Pinacopodium congolense | reverse complement strand
GTGGGCTCATTCGCGGGGCCGCTGTACGGGCTGCCTAAGGGTAAGCCGGGCGGATATGCCGGGGTGAGTTCTCACATATATATGCAAATTTCTAATCATTAAATGAGTAATCATCATGAGACAGATCTAAATATCAACACGTATAATTTGAATTTCAATTATCAAGTTTAAAAAATTACATCTAATAGTCAAATATGCCACAATACTTCTACACTCTATCCTATAAAAGGCAACTAAAAGTTCTCTCTACAAAATGCATATTCTCAATTTTAAATAGTATCCAATTTTCTTCTAATCATACAAAATCTAGTCATGTAGGATTAATGAACACATCATTTTTAATGACGTTATTTCTTTTCCTTTTTATCTATGCAACATGTTCCTTTAATCTAAGAATGACCAAAAATCAAATTGAATTCCATGAATCAAAATTATTTAGACCATTCCACTCAATGTAATCATTCAAAATATCAAGAATCATCTACTTTTGTTTCATTTACCAAAAAATTCAATTATAGTATTGAAGTAGTCATGTACCTCTCTTTTTGTGTATCACTAATTGTAATCTTATTTCTTCTTTTCCTTGATTCAACAATTCACCTTGGTGATTTTATTTTATTATTCTTGGAGATACCCTTGATTTTCTTTAACTTACATAAAAAAAATTTAATGAAGTTTTGGTGCCTATACTAACTTAGATCCCCGTGGTTTGGTCATCTTTCTTCAATCACTTAGTGAAACATTCAAACTACTTAATTTGTCATAACAATACTTCTCCCCATTTCCATAATATCTAGAGATTATGCCTATCTTTACTAGAATACATTTCCCTCCTAAGTCTTGATTTATTTGCATACTTCAATGCATGATATTGCCTCTTAGGTTGGAACTTAGAAGTTGATGCGACATTTCAAAGGTTGGCCTACGTATTTGTTCATATGAAGATCTAGATCTATGTTCATCTTCTATGTTCTTCCTTTTTTTCAAAAAGTGATCTTACTAGTTGATGGACTATTCTCATGAGTACATCTTAAATCACATCTATCACATGACAGTTTTTGAACACTAAGTATGCATTCTAATTTTTCTTTATCCTTGGTGAATTTAGATAATTAATCCTTAGGGATTTTTATTTTTTTCTTAATAAAGAATTCTCTTATCTTAAATTTTGCTCATCACTATCTACTTTTTTTTAAAGATGCATTTTCCTTTATCTATTTTTGTATATCACCCTTATCGACATTCTTTTATTCTACTTGTCTTTACAATTCACTTTTCAATTTTTCATTTTCTAATTTTTATGATTTTAAAACTTTCAATGTTTCCTTATGTTTGTCAAACAACTTCTTCTTTTTCTTAGTCATTGCTTCTAAGAATTTAACCAATCAAGTTAACTCATTTGTATAATAATCATCATCATCATTATTAGATTTTTAGCATGTAGGCACCTCATCATTAAATACAAGAATTTGAATTGGATTAGACCTCATCAATTAGGAATTATACATGAGCCACTTCTTTATACACATTCTGCTCTTCTTCACTTTGATCTGTGCTCTCATAGATATTATTCTCCAAAATGCACCATATTTCATAAATGGCTTAACAACTTGGAACTTTTTTTAATTCTTCTCTACTTAAGGCACAAAATAAAATAAGTAATGAAACTTCCATCCACTTCGTCCCATTTATTCTCATCATTAAGTATTGTGTTCTATACATTATCTATAACTACAGTTTTCATTAGAGTGTGAGGGCTAATTTTTACTACTGTCCAAAGTAGATTCATATAGCTTAAAGATAATTTTTCATCCAATTTTCCAAACTTTATAATTTCTCCATCAAAGTAAAGAGGCCTACCTAAACTATTATAATGTGCCATTTTGACCTTAAACTTGCTATTTCATTATAAATATTTCTATGTAAGTCTTTGCTTTGATATTAATTTTTGGTCCTTATATAGCACCTAAGAGAAAAGTGAATTAGGCAATACTAAATTTTAATAAGTCTTTTTAAGTCTTTTACACCTAATTAAAAGTTCCATATTAGTCTAATTGTTGAAGCTAAATAATCTAATTAATCAATGTAATAAACTTATTAGAACTAGAAATATATTTAAAAGGTCTATAAAAAATCTTAATAAATAATTTAATAATTAAAACAAAACAATATGTAATAATGTAAGACTTTAAAAAAGAGTAAGGTAAGAAGATGCAAACCAAATTTATAATGGTTTGGTATCTAAATCCACACCTACATCGACTCCCCAACACTTTAGTGGAAATTTCACTATCAACATCAATTGTATAATCTTTTCACAGGCTTTAGAGTAACCCTTACAATCACTCTTTTTCAATAGACTACAGAACAAACCCTTACAACTTTAATTTCTTAATTACATGGCCCTATAACTACACTTAAAGATAATATCTCTCTTAACTAGCCTAAGTGTTTAAAGGGGCTCAAATATGACAAAGGGTGAATGGTATAAAGCATACCAAGCACAACATTAAAATACTCAAAACAAAGTTTAAAATGCTTCCCAATTCACCCATTTTGTGTTTACCACACAATTCATTTACTACACAATCAATGAGCTTAACATATACCCTAACACACCTATAAATAGGTGTGAAAAAATTATAACTAGTTGTTTATGACCATTGTTATCTATTAATTATCAATTATTCCACTTTACCATTGTGAACTAACCAGTAGATTGTGTCTATACATTGTTTCAGTTGATCAATGTGTAGGTGTCAATCCCAAAATCACATATATTGGTTGACTAAATAAGATCCATTGATCGACCAGTGAACCCAAAACAAATCCTAACACTTCCAAAACTTTCTAAGACTTTCTTTTCAACCCTTAACACATCTTAACACATTTTAAAATATATTTTTTTCATACAACCTTTAACATATTCAACCACTCTAATACATTCACACAACTTAACCTCTTTTTACACAAGTTTTAAAATATTTACATACATTCACTTAATACTCATCCTAACATTTTCTAACCACACATATTAATACACACACACATCAAACTAATTCCCTAAAAATATTTTAATGTATCAAGAGAATTTTTAAAAACTATTCACATATAATTCCTCTTGATTATGCTTTCTATATAAAAAATCACTAACCATAAATTCAATATGCATAAGTTGAGCAAATTAACATTATGGAAAGACTAAGATAAGACTTATAATAAAAGTACAAAACAAAACTTATTAATTTTACTATCTTGGAGCTTGATCTTTCATAGATCAACTTAATCTTCATGTTTTACTACTTTTGCTCCAATATTTTAACTTCGGTTCCAAATTATGTTTCTCATTACCATTTATATTTAAACACGATCTTTTCTTCAAACCTATTTTTTCAACATATCAAACATAATACACATATTACTAGCAACATGTTGTCAACATCAAAACCTAGGTAGAACCTATCTTGATTTAATAATTTGACTTACGAATTAACATAAGCAAGTGTATTTTAGACTCTATCTTGTCTCAGAAAGTGTATTTTATGGTCCATCTTGCTATTTATACACATTAGTTAACTTATACTCATTCACCTTAAATTTAATTATATAGATTTTTTCTAAATAACTTTAACTATGCACCCTAGTCTAAATTTGCATGAAAATCTGTATAGAATTTCCCTAAAAACTTAACATTGCATATAAGAGTCACTAAACACATGAAAATTACATAAACATTAAAAAAAAAGTAGTTAGTCAAAATTTATTCAATACTAATTATGTCAACTACATAAATTACATTAAAGTACACCAATTAACAATCAGTTGACCATCATAATTATTGTAAGTAAGACGTAGAAATTAATTACTATAAAAACTCACAACAATTCAAATGCATACTAACAAAATATACTATGTCCTTCCACCACAACTAAATTGAATATTATCCCTCCTGTTCTTATAACATAAATAAAGAAATAAAGATGGAAATTGAAAAGAAAATCCCCCTAAATTTGTAATGTTGATTGTTCTCCATAGCCATCTAAGCTAACTAAAAGGAAAGAAGATCCAACAATAAAAATAAGAATGAAAGCACAAAAATAATCAAAATGAAGTGAAAAAAAAAATAACATAAAAATGAAATCCTAAGGTTCTATAAAAGATGATGTAAACCTAATTAGTTAGGTTGTCTCCTAATAAGCACTTCTTTATGGTCTTATAACTAAATCATATTGTTAGAGAATTATAGTTCCCCGTCTTGTCCCATAACTTTGGATGATTTTTTCATATTTAGGAGGACTTATTAACTTCTACATGTAGCATTATATTTCTTCCTACACCTCCTTTACTATACTTAGTTATAAGATCTTAATACTAAATTTTATGCCAATAATTAAAAACTTCGCTGAGACATTCTCTTCTTAGTGAACTTTAGTATTAACAACCTTTTCTTCTTCCTTACCCAACTCCCTTGTCAACTTCTCCTCACTTGGTTTCACTTTTGTAGTTTTAAGTTACCTTACTTACCCATATTCTATAATTAGTTTGATTGGTTATTTATGTCTATGTCAAGCCTTGTTCATATATATGAACTCAATTATTAGCCTATAAAATTTTAATCTCAATTCCTCTTCTTACTGTTGTTGATAATAAACCTATAAAAGTCACTTACTGTAACTGTGATTAATCTAAAAGTAATATGAATGATAAATCCAACCTAAGTTGTAGGTGTTGTTACAATAATTTTCATAGGTCATCCCAACATCTCCCCAACGATCGACTAAAATATATGGTCTTCATGCCACTAATAATCAAAATAGTCTTGCATAGTGATTTTCATCAACTATTTGTGGTAAAAAAAAAGACAATCAAGTGCATATGTAACTTAAAGAAAACAAATATACATATAAATATAAAATCTAGGGTAATCAACACTGATATATTCCTAATATTTCTAAGATAGATCCCTAATAACGGCACCAAAAACGTATCAATCAATTCTTAATCTATGATTAAAAGACAAGTGCACTCCATCAACAAGTAATACAATGGATAATGAATCTAAAGTTCATTTCCATATAGATCTAATGTAACTACTATATAAATATCTAAAAAATTCCCAATAATTATATAATAAAACTAAGGAAATAAATAAGTTAAATAGAATAATGTTCAATCTAACATGAGCTAATGAGTCAAGAATTCACTAACCAAAAATCTAGCTAAAGCTTTATGGTTCAATAGGTTAATCAAAACATTTAATCATTAAATAGATGTAGGTTTTCTTCACAAAAATAAGAAAAAATCATTATTAAGATAGAGTACTATCCCTTTTAATCTTAATTCATTTGTTTGATCATTTAAATAGATTAGATTAATAGGCATAAATAATAAGAAGTTCAAACATAAAGTCGCTTGTTAGATTTAAGACCTTCACAATGAATTGAAGTTTGGGTAACTCAATTGTGCTATTTAATTAATTTTTTCAGTAATTAGAGCTAGTCTCTTAAATCTCTAATCACTTAATAATCTACCTTTGGTGAACAGTATAAGACCAATAATTAAGCATTTAATTGACAAAAAATTTTCAACATGTTTTTCATAAATCCCTTTACTAACCTAACCCTAACTAAGTAATTAAAATATACATGTTCAATAATAGAAACATAAAACTCACATTCATTGATTAAAATAAAGTAAAGAGTCAATATATAAGAAGAAAGAAAGAGTTAAAGAAAGTACAGCTGAATTAGATATCCTAATTGCAAGTTTAACTATTTTATCCACCTTGAATGATCTTTACAAATTCTAAATCACTAACTCAACATAAGAAAGAACCAAAAAAAAAAACAAGAAAATAAATCTAAAGGAAATACGAACCTAACTACTTTAACTTGGAATTTTAAGATCTTCCCTATATGTTTTCATCTCTTCCTTCCCTCTACTGCTAAACTGCTACTCTCTTCTTTTAGCTTCCTTTTTATAGTTTTAAATAGTGATTACTAGGATTTTGAAAGTCCAAACATATCTAAAGGTTAGATTAGTCCTTTCTTCCTCCAAAATACTCTTATAACTAAGAATTTTCCAAGTACAAAACGACACTTGAACTTGTGTAAAATGGCATTGTTTAATAGGACCATTTATCTTCTCACTTTTCTTCATTTTTCTCCACTTTCTTGAAGCAAAACAGTGCCTTCCAAGTGAACAAGGTTATTTAACTTATAATTTTCTCCAATTTCCTAAAGCAAAAATGATGCCTCCCATAGGACTAAAATGACATCATTTATATATGGTCATTAATTTCCTACTTTCCTATGAACATCATCTCTCTTTCGTCCCTTTTTTTCACTTAACTCTTCAAATAGACATATAATAAAAATTCATCAAAATGACTTTTAAACATGGTAATTTTATAAATAATAAGAGTAAAAACTTCTAAAAAATTAACATAAAATTCTATATAAACTACCCCTATTATAATGTATGATACATCACAAACTCAAAAGGAAAATATCAAGGTAAGTTGTTGACTAAAATATCTAGTAATGAACATCCTCTTACTCAAGATCCTTTCAAGTATGTACTATTGAGGACAAAATTTCCTAAGAGGAAAGAATTGTAACATTCATTAAATTAGGCTTAGGCTTAGGTCAATTTTAATCCAATCTATTTAGATAAAAAAAACTTTTTAAAAATCTAGCCATCACTAGTCCATCCATTTTGTTTTCTTAGTTACAGTGTCTCCTTTTGCTCTCCTATCTAATTTTCCACATTCATAAGCTAAAATGATTTCACAACATCCCATCTATTGTGAACCTTAAATCATAAAGAGTTTAAAACTCAATTATATGGAATAATTAACCTAGGATCAACTTCAAATAAAAAATGAAAATTAGCCCCAACTAAACCTATTAATTAGAGACAAAGTTATAAAAAGGTTGAGCACCAAAAGTTGCTCTAATAAGACTCTATTTGAGCTCTTAATGAAAAACAAAGAAGAAATACTCACGAAAAAAGAATAACTCTCAAAACATTATGTTTTTCCAAATGAAGGCTACATATATTATAAAACCCTAAAACTCTAAATATTAACTTAAGGAACATTGTTTCTTTTATAACCTAAAAATAAACATAACGTTAAACTATCCTATAGTAAAATGGTGCTTAAAAAGGAGGTAAATGGCACCATTAACAGGGACTATTCTTCTTATATCTTAATATGGGAGTAAAGCAACATTTCATAGGAAGCTAAATGACATCATTTATATATGCCATTTATCTGTTATCTTTCTAAGTAGTATAATTATGCTAGCCAATAAGGAAAATGAGACTATTCCAAATGGTTATTTATCTTTTAACTTTATTGCAAAATGGCCTCCTCTATACCTAACTCCTTGAACATAACTTATATTAGGTTATGTTGACTTTTCAAGCCTAACTCTCTATATCTAAAGCCTCACCCATCTCCTAAAACATATAAATAAGGGACTATCCTTGATGATACATCTCAAGCTTTTAGATCAGCTTCCTTCTCTTACAGCTCCATAATCAATCCTTGAAAAGCATCCTTCATGCACTTGGTTTTTGTTTTCATCATTATACCTCTAATTCCCCTTAAGGATTTATAATAATGGTTAGAAATAGGTGTACACATGACTTGATCTTTATCATTATCCTCTTCTTTGAAATGATTCTTCCTCAAATCACTTATATCATATAATAAAAAATCAGCAATACTAATAGTAGCACTCACATTATCATATTTGGTAAACAAATCTAACTTATAGGCATTATTGTTGATTCTCTCTTATACTTGAAATGGTCCATCTTCTCTCAGTTGCAACTTAGATTTCCGTTTTACTAGAAACCTTTCCTTATGCATATGAATCCAAACCCAATCACCGAGTTTAAAAATGATTTTCACATACTCTTGTATCTTATCATGCATATTACTCATTCTTTTGCTCTATATTCTCTCTTACTTTCTCATTTGCATCTCTAATAAAATCCTCTTTATACTTTCCATCTAAATTAACATATTCATCAATAGACAAAAACAAAATATCTAAAGTAGTCAACAAATTAAAACTATATATAACTTTAAATGCTAAATACGTAGTAGTAGAATGAATGGTTCTATTATATTTAAATTTAATATAAAGTAAACACTTCTCCCACTTTTCAAGTTCTTTTAAGTGATGGCATGTAATAAGGTAATAAATTTCCTATTAACTACTTTAGTTTCTCTATTCATTTGAGGATATGCAATAGTAGAAAACAAAAGCCTTGTCACTATCCTATTTTATAAAGTACACTAAAAATGACTTAACATCTCTATCATTAACTATTGTTCTAGGTAAACCATATAATCAAACAATCTATTTAAAGAATAAGAGGCTATTTTGTCGAGCTTCCATTTTCAATTTTGGTTTTCAGTTTTTCTAAACACATAAATCGAAAAAAAATAGTACAGAAACCGAAAAATAACATAATAATATGGCATAAAAACCAAAAAAATAATTCAAAAACCCAATGAAAACATACAAAAACATAAACCAAAAATGGAAATAGAAACTTAAACCAAACGGGTTCTCAATTATCTGATATACATTGCATTTATTTCAAAACAAGCTAAAAATGCACCATTTTATTAAACCTATAAACAACAACCAAAAAGATGCTCTCCTTGACACCTTGAGAACTAGGTAAACTTAATAAAAATCTATTAAAATATCAATACAAGGTTGAATGAGCACTGATGAAGGCTTATATAAACTATGGTATAACTTGTATATTATACAATTATCTCAGATAGATTGCACATCACATTTCATATTAGGCTAATAAAAATGTTAATATAAAAAATTTTAAAGAATTTTGTATACCAAAGTGTCTTATTAGACCACCCTATACGTTTCTCTACTATCAACTTATGCATAGAAAATGCAGATACACATAATTTAGGGGCCATTTAATTGAGCTTTTGGTTATGGTTGTTGTTTCTTTTTATTGGGTTTTATGTATTTTTATAGATTTTTGTGTTGTCTATCTCAATTTCTATGCTGTATTAGTATTTTTTTTCGATTTCTGTGATGATCTTTATTGATTTTTGTGTTTAAAAAATCCAAAAACCAAATCTAAAAACTAAATCGACTTCAAACAACCCCTTACCTTTCTTATATCGGTAACCTTTATGCTTATAATACTCATTATATGCACACTTATAACATGCATCCCACGATTGAACAAAATTAAAATCATTGACATATAATTACTCTATAAACTTAAATCCAAGGAACTTGTTATTCAATACATATCTCTAGATAATACAATAACAACAATGTTTTCAATTTCATTTTTATATTTAATTACATAAAGAAATGTCTCTATGAACTTTAACCATTTAGCATGTCCTTATTAAACTTACCTTGAGATTTCAGAAACATTAGATTCTCATTATCAAAATGAATAATAAATTTCCTTGGCTACAAGTAACGCTACCATGTTTGTAAATTCCTAACTAAAACATTTAACTCCTTATTATAAGTAAGATTGTTTAATGTTATCCCACTAAGCTTTTTACTAAAATATGCAATTAGTTTAGAATCTTGCATTAAAATAGTTTTTATAACAATTCCATATACATCACATTCAACCTCAAAAGCTTTATCAAAATTAGACAAACATAATAAAAGTACATTTGTCAATTTATCCTTTAATATATTAAACGCTTTTTCATGCACTTTATCCAACTTAAACAAACCATTCTAGCTAGTTCATTTAATAGAGCTGTAATAGAATTAAAGTCTTTAACAAACCTCTAATAGAAACTTATCAATTCATGAAAACTTCAAAATTCATTAGCAATTTTACATATAAGCCACTCTTTAATCGCATAAACCTTTTCTTCATCCATACTTATACCCTACAAACTCACCGTAAAATCTAGAAACATAACTAACTCCATGTCAAACACATATTTTTTAAGGTTAACATATAATTGATTCTCTTTTAAAGTACTAAATATGACATGTAAATGTTTTACATTTTCATCAATATTGAGACTATATACTAGAATATAGTCACACAAAACATAATAAATTTTCTAATGAAAGAATGTAAAATATGTCTCATAAATGTACTAGGTGTGTTAGTTAGTCCAAAGTGAAACACTAACCACTCATATAAACTATATTTAGTCTTAAATGTAGTTTTTCATTCATTACCCTCTTTCATGTGAATATGATAATATCCATTCTTCAAATCAAATTTTGAAAATGAACTAAAACCATATAACTTATCAAGCATACCACCTAATATAAGGATAGGATGGCTATAATTTACAATGGTTTTATTAATGACTCAACAATCTTCATACATGTGCCATATTCCATTTTTCTTAGGCATCAGAATGAGAGGAACGGAATACATTTTAAGACATTTCCTTGTAAATATATTTTATAGCAATTGATTAACTTTCCTCTGGGTCTCCTTTATCTCCTCAGGATTCATCTTATAAGCTAGCTATAAAGGTATGAATGGTCTAAGAATGAAATTGATTTGAAGTTCAACACCTCTTATAGGAGGTAGTCCATTATATCTCCTCAGGAAACACTTCAATTTCTTGCAATAAGGAAACAACCACATTAGGCAAAGATGAGTTAAGGTCATTGGTAAAAAATAAGATGCGTACAAAAGTATAAGTAATTATTTCATAGCTACTACTACACTCTAAGAGGATGTGTGCCGCTAATGGTTTAAGAGGAGTTAATATAATAGTTCAATTTTCCATGATAGAGAAATTCTCGTTCTTACACTTTCCATAAGTTACCCTCTAGTCATACTTAATGTTCACACTAGTAATTTATAACCCATATGCATTAATACCATATCATAAAAAGCATCATCTTTATGAATCCTAATAGAAAAAAAAACAACAACACTTACTTTGTAATATTAATCTTGCCACACTAATTGAGATTACAGCTTCTAAGGATTAGGATGCTTCATAGTTAATCTCAACTTCTTAACCTAAAAATTACTAGCAACATTAGTACAACTACAATCATCAATAATGATACTACATACCTTATTGTTAAAATGACATCATGTATGAAAAGTATGCTCCATCTACACCTTATCTCCATCCTCCTTAGGCTAAATACTAAATGTACACCTAGTGACTAACAACTCTTTATGCACTGGTTCCTCAATCTTCTCATCACTATTATCTTCTAGTGATGGCATTTTAACATCACTTGAGCTTACACTCTCCATATCACCAATATCTCTTATCATTATAGCCCTCTTATTTTAATATTGTGAAGCAATATGTCCAAATTCCTAACACTTGAAGCACTTAATGCCATGATTCTTATAAGAGGGTTTAATTTCATATTTACCTTTGGATAAGGCATCTACCTCTTTATACTTAACATCCTTTTTAAACTTAGGAGTTGGATTGTTGTCCCTTCAATCAAACTTTTATGAGGATGTCAAACTAGACTTAGAAGAATTTTAGGACTTTAGTTGCTTCTCCACCTTAATAACTTTATACATCAAATCCTTTATCTCCATATAATACTGCAACTTAACTACATTTACTATTTCCTTGTTTAATTGATCAATGGACCTTACCATGTTATCCTTGCAATCCTCCTTGAAATTAGGCTTGATTATAGCCATCTCTATCTATTTTTTGTAATCTTACACACTTCTAAATCTTTGGGTCAATTCTTACAACTTCTTATATAAATCACTATAATAGTGAGTAAGGACAAACCTTTTATGCATCACCACCTTCATCTCTTCCCAATGTGTAATTAGGCCTCTCACCATTTCTTTGCTTATTAAGCACCAACTAATCCCAACAGATACTATCATAGTCTATAAATTTAATCGCTGCTAGTTTCACCTTCTTCTCTTTAGAAAAGTTATAGCAATACCTTTTTCTTCCACTCTGAGTACAACTCTAGGTCATTCCTTCCTTGAAAGGCCGAAGTATGCATCTTAATACTCATCATAATACTATATTACCTTACAGTAGCTCTTATACCTCTACTGCACTTAATCTCCTTATATTTTAAGCCCTCCCTTTCTATACTATCAAAGATGGGCTTCTTAAGAGATCTAGATCTATATCGAGTCTCCACACTATCCAATCGTATATTACGAGCCTTGAATTGCTCTTAGCCAACTTTCATAAATGACTTAAGCTCTACAGCCTTATTTGCACCACTACTTATCTATGACTACTTAGATTGATCCTTAAACACTCTTTAAACAAAGATTTTGTTAATGGCCTTACCAAAATAAAGGCAAGAAATAATTAAACTAAAAAAAGGAATAGCAATAACAAATACGACTAGGAAAGCAATACGAAATTAAGAACAATAATAACGAATATAGTAAACAAGAAGTTGATGACTAAAATACGAAATTAAGAACAATAATAACGAATATAGTAAACAAGAAATTGATGACTAAAAAAACTTGGAAATTAAGAAGCAAATATGAAACCTAAGGGCCTATTTTTTTCATTTATATTTTCTATTTTTCTATTTTTTTTTTAAAACAGAGAAACAGAGGAAAAAATGCATTTTCTTATATTATGTTTTGTTTTTCTGTTTTCAAAATCAAAGAAATAAAAATAGAAATAGAAAAATAAGAAAATGATGTTTTTCTGCGTTTGGAAAACAAATTTTATAAACATACTTTTTTATATTGAATAATGAATATAATCTATTGACTAATAATATATTTTTAAGGTGTATAAGAGTATTTTGGTCAAA
>JAOXYD010066218.1:0-12788 GCA_028565735.1 Pinacopodium congolense | reverse complement strand
TCAAGTCGTTAGGTGTCTAGATTCAATCCTCGTGGGATCGATATCAATTATACTATAAGTTGCGATTTGTATACTTGTAGTGTAGTTAAAACTAGCAAACACCAACTTCCTCTAACAAGAGTTAGAATGATTATGTAATCACTTTACTCAATATGAAGATTGACCTATGGTTTTGTCGAATGGTCTACTCATCCTTATAACCTATCACTAGGAGATTGCATAGTGTATAAGTGCTTGGGTATATAGTTTATTTTTTAAAAGGAAAGGAACAGAGTTAGAGATGGACATAGCGAGAGGACTTTGATTGATTTTACTTCTACTACTGTTGAGTGGATAGAGGAGGTGATGTTTAGCTGAGTGTCTGATCTAGCCTGCTCCCCTTCCTTACTAACCAACTAGATATTATTATGTGCTTAAGCTATGTTTTTACTTTGGCCTTGTAAAAGGTGATGGTTGTTCATGTGGGAAGGACCTCTTGTTTTGACCCATCCACTAGTTGTAGGGGTTTATCAAACTTTTAACTAGTCTTTTTAGTTACTTTTGTCTGTTTTTGTCCTTGTAACTTTTAATCCATTTCCTTTTCTTTTGATGGATTTGGTTCCTTGTAATTTGCAATTATTTAGTTATTAATTTATTTAATTTAATTTTTAAAAGAATCCAATTGGTGAGGTGGAGGTGACTCAGTGCACGAGTGAGTATGGCCTTATTGAAATCCATAAGAATAAGAAAGCTGGGGAGTTAGTAGTAGGAGAGGTTCAGGTTGAACTAGACCATCATAAGCTAAGGAACCCTTTAGCCCCAAATTAGCTAAACTGACACTAGTAAGTGAAACTGGAAGTTGAATATTCTAATGACTAAGGCCCTAATCTCCCTCCTAAGTAACGCTAGGGTCATTGAAGACCATGTTGGACAACTGTTCAACTAAAGAAGCACTTAGATTGCTAGGGGCCAACCCCATTTGCTTATGATAGTACCATGTTGAAACACCTTTTCTATCAACTTCTATAAGCCTTATGGCACCTAAGTGGGGGTGAATTAGGTATTAAGAAATTTCTTTACAAATTAAAACACTTTAAGTGCCTTAGGCCAATTTTAAGTATATGAATTTTCTAAACAAAATTCAACCTAAATCATATGCCAAACTTTATGCCAAAATTAAATAAATTCAATCAATAAAAATAAAACACAATAGCATAAAGTTAACGATATAAGGGAAAGAGAGAACACGAAGATTTATAGAGGTTCGCCTACCTTAAACATAGACTACGTCCTCTCTCTAACTTTGTATTACAAATTCACTAACAATAATCTTACTTTAAATGTGCGAAGAGTAACCCTCACAACAATAATGATTATAAGGCCAAGAGGAACCTTTACAACAATCTTGATTCTAATGCCAAGAGAAACCTATCACAATCTTGTTCTAAGGTCAAGAGGAAACTTGAAAACAATCTTGATTATAAGGCAAAGAAGAACCTTTATAATCTTGCTTTAGGGTGAAGAGTAACCCAACACAATCTTATTCTATGATCTAGAGAAACCTATGCATAATCTTGAATTTTAAGGGTCAAGAGGAACCCACCAATCTTACTTTCCAATGGGTAAAGAGAAACCCTTTCACACTTCCAAATTTTATCCACAAGGACAGCCCCTAAATCAAGCTCCCTTAAGCTTTAACACAAACTTATATAGCTTAATAAAACTTGATCAAAATCAATTTAAGAAAGGGGTTAAAATGCAACCAAAGCAATGCTTATGCCTTATGTAATGTCTAATGCACATACAAGGCCTAAAGCAATCCAATTCCTAATCAAATATTAATGCAACTTAAATCTTTTTTAACATAGGTCAAGAGCAACCTATCAAATCTATTTTAAAGGCAAATAGCAACTTATAATCCAATCAACAATTAACACAAAGCAATTCCCTCAATTATGCAACCAAATCACACCTTCTTTATTGTTTCTTTAAAACTCATGCAATATAATTAATTTTAAAAATTATAGAGACAATTAAACAAATTGGCAAGTCTTCTAACACATTTATAGAACATAAAAAATCAAATATATCTAGAAAAATCACAATCAAATGAAATAAGTACCCTAAAATATAAAACCTTTTAAAAAAACTCTTAAAAACTTTGGAAAATATAAAATACTGATTTTGAATGCCCCAAAATAGATTAAGATAGAAAAAGTCATGATTAAAGCACGAATAGAAAATGCATAAATAGTTTTGATATATGTATGAATATAAGCTTATACCTAACAAATCCAACCCTATAAATGCAAATAAAAGCTCAAGACAACTCTTGAGTATCCTTACAAACTAAGAACAATATTTTTGCAACTCTAAAAACGAGATTGAAACAAATAAAACAAGAGAAATAGAGATGAACCAAAGAAGAGAAAAATCTGGATAGCTTTGAAGTTCTTAAGAATTTTAGCTTGTAAAATTGTTTCTTGAGCATTTAGATCTGTTAAAATTGTTTAGGAATGCTAAATATAGGGTTAGGAAGAGTTTAGAGTCGTTGGGGGACATATCTAGCTATTTAGGATACAAAATGACATAAAAACCCTTGAACCTTAATCTCAGCATTAGAGATAGCTTTGAGTAAAATGTGTTCTTGGAGCTTCAATCATCATTTTGAGTGCTTAAAAATTGAAGTAAAAAATTTAGTGCAATCTTGACACCTTAAGAAAAATGTGTATAATTATTTTGAAGTTATAAAATTAGATTTTAGCACTGAAAAATTAGATTGCATGATGATAACTCAAATCTAGACAGATTTGAGATACGTCAACAAATTAGTTTAAACTAAATGAATTTCAATTTTAAAAATGCAAACAAATGACAAAATTTTTTTTTAACTATCCAGAAATTAACTAAACATTAAATAAGACTTAAAATAAGATTTAAAAAATATATCAAGGTTTTTTAAATTAAAAAAACATTCAATTGATTCAAAACAGAATAAGTCGCCTTTATTATAAAACCTTTTCAAACAATCCAAAACCATAAATTCACAACATAATGATATTCACACACATTTAGGCATACATAAATAACTTCAATAAACACTTTACTTTCTCCAAGAAACATACACTAAAGCAATTGATCACATTACTTCTTGATTATGTAATATTTAGTCTATATGCCAAAGACATAATCAAATTATTTGATCACTAAAATCACAATTCAAATCCTATATGCAAATTTTCACGTAAATATATCATGTAAAAGTGAGAGCCCTTTCAAGCATTGATAAAGATCAGGAAGACTTACAACTTAAGAATCTTTGCTAAACCCATCTAAACTTAATCTTCATTCTCTTGATCTCCAATCTTGATCATCACTTGATTTTCAATCCTTATCAATTCTTGATCATATAATGCTTGATCTCTTCTACCTTGCACCTCTTGCTTTTAGTTCTAATCTTATAATGACATCATAACTCAAAAATTAGAAACAATAATGTTTTGTTATCATCAAAACACATGATTGTAACCTCCTTTTTTCAACAACTTCCATTCACTTTTAAGACCCTTCCATCTAGGCTTCCATTGACAAATAACTTTCAAACTATCCTTAATGATTTCATTATCCCCCTTAATTCACAAGATATGAATAATTTTAGGAATGGGTTGACAAAAAGCCACTTCAACACACACTTGACAATAGCTTAGCCATTTGAAATAAATAGTAACCTCATCCACAAAAATAGGTCGGCCAATATAGCTCTCTAAGTAGCTGATGCCCTTAGTAAAGTAGTCCTCTAAATGGACATGAAGAATTTTAGTTTATATGGGAATGTGTTTCACCTTAGCCTCTTCCAGCTCGAAGCCAAGTTTCCACTACAATAGAAATAATGGTTTGTTGAAAACGAGTCATAGCCGACTTCGATAACCCTGTGCATAGCTACCTCAGAGTTAAAATTTAACAAGAATTCCTCTTGTTCAGTGAGCATAACATCCTTTTAGTCATGTTTGCTCCATTGGGTTATAGCCCATTTCTTCATGACTGGAAAAGAAAAATTCTTGTCAGCAAAAAAAACCAACCATAAAGGCTGACCAACAATTCGCACCTTTTTACAAAAAGTCTATAAGAGGAATCATAATTCGTTCACTATCAACTACACAGGGAGGGATGAAGGAAATATGCTTTGTACTAGGGTAGGGATCGCTTACAACCTTACTCTACGATTGCCGAATGGTCTTTGATTCCACACCAGAACGAAACTCACATTTCAAGCCAGCTAAGGTAAGCTGGAGAGAGGAAGTAAGAGATGAAAGGGGAGGGAAGGTCAACAAAGATGTAGTCATGGAAGGAATAAGGTTTCAAGCTAACTTTTGAAATTTAGTTGCCAAAAAAGGAAAGGAAAAGAGGCTAGAAAGAAGCAGAAAAAAGGAACAAGGAAATGGACAAGTGGAACAACAGAGAAGTGGAACCAAAGAAGAGAGGCAAGGAGGCAGGAGGGAAGGAAGCAAGCTAGCAGGGAAATATACAAACAGGGGGGGTTGCCAAAATCAAGGAGGGGTAGAGAGGAGGAGGAGCTTCTCTCTCAAAACCATTACTTTGTTTCTACCCCTCTTTTGGTTCTTAGATGTTCAATTTATATGTGTAATATTTAATTTGTAGGTTAATGTGAACGATTGAGAAAATTTGCAAAAAGACTAAATAAAAGAATCCATTTTAGGAGGAAAATGATAGTTAAGCCTTAAGCCTCATTAAACTCCCCTAAACCCATCTTGAAGTTTGTTTTCAGGAGATGAATGGTGGGCAGAACAGTGTTATTAATTACTAACTTTAAGAGCCATTGAAGGATTCAGACACTATTTTCTAGCTATTTTGCACTATTTTTCAATCAAATTGCACCCCACTTATGCCAGGTTATAGCAAACATCCCTCTTATATATAAAAGTAACCTCAGAAATTAAAAAAAAACAAGTTTTTAGAGTATAAATTAGGTATTTTTTCAAATGTTTCAGATTCTCTCTATAACTTAGGTTTTTAGTTTTTATTTTATTTCAATACTTTCATTTTGGATATTTCAAGTTGTTTTTAGAGTCTATAAGAGTTGGAATTCGTGATTCAGAGTTGTAATTCAATTTGGAGCTTAAATTGGTGCTTTCTAAACTCTTTATTGCATTAAGAAGCTCATCTTATGCTCTTTGATTCAAATGAGTGGCTAATTTATTTTTCTAACTAAGGTAAGATGATTGAATATTTTGATTTAGTTCTTATACATGTTTATAAGCTATTTTTTTATTTGAGTACTTATTCCTTTTTTTTAAGTTGGCCACTTAAAATGAAATTATTAGATGATGAAGGAATCTAGACCTTCTGGCTTAATTTTTGGAATAATTAATAAAAAACCTAATTTAAAGCAATGCATGATCATTCTCTAGTTAACCATGAGGGTGTTAATCTTGAAATAAGGGATTTCCGGATTAAACTTCTTGATCTTTAAGCCTATTACCTAATTATGTGAGTGGACCAAACTATAGGATAGGATCAATAGAGATAAGGCACTAACTTGACCGTAACTTTGTCTTGATTTTGTAAAGATATCCTAGATCATGCATCATAAATTTTAGAAACTTAATTGAATCACTAAAAACATAAACCTTAGCTAATCATTTACATTTGATTATCTTTAAAAACAAGCTTGATCTCCTTTGCATGATTTGCATCTTTAGTTTAATTTGATTGTCATTCAATGTTAAAATCAATCAATCAGAGCCCTCTAAATAGTTTTAATGTAAATTACCTAGTGATTACAGTATTTTTCTTATGGGATCAACACTCGGACTCATTAAAATATGTTGTATTACTTGTTGATAGGTGCACTTGCCTTAAAAATTAGTCTTAAGTTAATCATTTTAATGATAAGAGACCAAACCAATAGAATAGTTAGTAAATAAGTAACCTTCAATGTATAATATCAAGTATCTAAGTGGTCTTATATAGATCATCATGCAAACTTTTTCAAGGACGTTATTATTACCACAAAGTATAACTTAAGTTTTATTTGGAGCAATTTTTAGAGTTTGATCTTGTCTTTTGACAATTATTCCTTCTTGAATGTCCTTAGTTAATTAACTCAGTTACTTTTTTAATTTGTTTGTCATTTAATCTAGCCTTTTAATGTTAAGGTGAATATTTTGTCGTAAACACCCCTAATCACTCACTTAGCTCATAATCACAAATGGCTACTAGTACCTCTCACGAACTTCAACCTTTTTATCACTATGAAGCTAGTAGAGTGAATGTTTTTGCTTATATTATCAATGAAATACACACTTTTCATTCATTATATTAAAACCTATTCTAAATTCACATGATAATCCATATGCAATAGCATTAAAGACTTGATATCATATGTGAAGGTAACCAAAAAAACATACAATTCACTCAAAATAAAAGAAAAAATAAAAAAAACATTGGGTTAAAAATCATTTAAGAATTGGTCAGTACTTAACTAAATTAAACACATCAATTGGATTAACATTCCATAATTTAAAATTAATTCTTACTTTCAATCATTCCAAGATGAGATATTTAAGTCATCCTTATTAGGTTCACAACAAATAAATTTTGAAAATAAATAATAGAGTATGCTCATCTTCCCCCCATACTTAAACCAAATTGTCCTCAATTTATAGGATTAAAATAATTAAAGTATATAAAGTGAAAAAGAGGAAAGGAGAATGGTACTCCCCTAAATAATGAAGACCAAGTTGTAGGCATGACTGTGATGACTTGGAGTGTACTCTATGTAGTTAAAGGCTTCGAGAAGTTGATAATCAAAGCTTGTTGTTGTTATCTAAAGATTAACACTAAACAAGCTTTCTCTAAAAGGTTTGATCAAGACAAGATAAAACATAAAAAGAAAATAACCAAAAAACAAAACAAACTATATGAAATATGAAAACATTAGGTTGCCTTCCAAAAAGCACTTGTTTAATGTAATTAACTTGACAACACTTTTCTTTTTCAAATATTATGAATTTTCTTACCCCAAACCCTCTTTTTCTTCTTTTCCTTCAAGTATTACGATATTCTTAATAAGTTTATAGAGTTGCTCGAGAGTATTGAAACTAGTTATGTCACCTGAAGATGCATCTATTAACTATTTCGTCGCAAAATTCAGACCTCCATGAAAAGTCTGCATCAACATGCCTAAATTGAATTTATGATGGGAGAACTTCATGAGCATATCCTTGTAGTACTTACAAGCTTCATACAGGTTCTCTTGCTTTCACTGATAAAAAGAGATAATCTCAATGAGTAATTTAACTAAACAAGGAGGAAAATACCTAGTATGAAATTTTTCCACCAATTAATTCCAAGACGTGTTGAATCTCGACGAGTTAGACTTTAACCATGATTTTACCCTACTCCATAGTGTAAAGGGGAACAACCTCAATCTGACTGTTTCTTCCAAGAGCCCATTAATTTTAAAGGTATCAGAAATCTCTAAGAAATTGATGGGCATTAAAATCCTCATTTAGAAGGTCATTAAACTACATATAAATTTGCGGCATGTGAATTATTTATGGCTTGATCTAGAAACTCGTAGTTTCTACCCTTGGCCTATTACTGCTTGATTCTATGCCTTAAAGCGAGGGTCTTGACAAATCCTCCATTGTCAATTATGTTCTAGGCCCTAATTCTCGACTAATTATGCTTACTTATATGTCAAGAACTTCAAACCTTATGTTGCTCTCTAGCTTTTTTTTTTCTTTTAAACCTCTCCTAAATATCCTTTCTACTTCAGGGCCTAGTTCTAAAAGCTTTGTAGGATTACTCCTGATCATGTAAACAAATATTTAACCTGAAATGTGCAAGAAAAAACAAAGACCAAGAAATAAAAGGTTCTTAAAAAATTAAAATTTCAGAAATTAAAAGATAAAAAAACTTAAAACAAAATAAAAAATAAAAACAAAATAAAGGTGGCTAGTATAATAATGAATAGAAAAATACTTAGTAATTTAATGCAATCCCTAGTAACACCACCAAAAACTTGATGGGTTATGTGTATGTGTTTAAAACTTGTATAGAGCATACCTAAGTTTTAAATAAAAATAACCAAGAATCATAGATAAACAATACCATGACAAGTAATGAGCGAAGTGCACCTATCACTAAGTAATATAACTAATGTGAGTAAAAGAGTCAAATCCCCAAGGAGTGCAATTATTAGTGAATTTCTATCCTTATTTTCTAGCCTAATAAATAATTTGATGAATGGTTGATTGAGTAAATAAAACTAACAGAGTAATTAAAAATAAACTCTAACGACAAATCATGAGGATTAACAACAAATGATGAAGCTAAGATCTAGGTAGTTAATCTCTCTAGGATGCAATTGTATTTAGCCTTGATTCAATATGTTTCCATATTTCAATAGACTTCAAATTCCTTAAAGTAAATCACACTCTTTCTCGAGTTATGTAATTATATTCAACTTGATATATTAAGTGAAAGTTCTCTTTATCTCAATGTGTCACTCTAACGCATTAAACATTCTATAGAATCTATTATTTTTATTAAGCTAAAATCCAATTAGGACATCTTATATAAGCCTATCTCTAAGTCCCTATGAGAGATGCATTTTTTATGGATTTACCTAAAGCATATATTTGATTTCTCATTCTAAACATACACAATCATACCATGGGAATTAAGTTTACATTCACATAACATTCAAAATCTAATATCATTGATTCTATAAAAAAAAAAATCCAACATATAATATGGAAATTCAATGTTAAATCAAGAACAACAATGAATACAACATCCTAGAGTTCATAAAGACCTAGATCTTAGGAGAAATTTACTTCTAAAACATTGTAAGAATCACAATAACAATTATAAAGAGAAATAAAATAGGAAAGCTTATGATGAATGTCTTCAACACTTTGTTATTAATGATCCTTATATGAATTATTATCTTAATCTTCAATCTTGATGTGTTTTGATCCTTTCTCCTTTAAGTTTGTGCAAATATCCCTTGGAAGATGGCTTTGAATTCTCCTTTTGGTCTTAGTGGACGCCCTTAGTGTTTAAGAGACAAAAGATAACCAAAAGAAGGTGAAAATAGGGTTTAATGGTGTGTTGATTTAGGGTAAAACATGGGGTGTTGCTCACATCGTGGTCTCTTTTATCAACAAAACACGGCTTGGGAGATAGGGTGTGTCCCAAGCCGTGGTTTTGAAATCTATTTCCAAATTTTACCCCTTTTCGATCTTTTTTTTATAACTCTTTCTCTACTCATCATTTAGCAATGATATTTGGTATAAAGCTTCCTCACTTGATGTTATTTCTTCCCAAATCAACTCCAAATTTTTTTCAATCGCAAAGGTGAATGAAAATTCACATTAAAGTCCTACAAAACATAAACAATCAAGTGAAAGCACAAAAGCAACATCTTGTCTCCTCATTTAAGTCCATATGCACATAATTTACATAGATTATCCCCTCAAACTCAATATAATAACCACAAAACCTTGACTAGAAAATATATAATCTAGATACTATCAGTAAGTGATAAAGATGCATTTTTATGAACTTTTATATGTTATTTTATTATTAGTTGTTGGTTTAGGCAAAATTATCTAAATTAATTATCAATTTAAGCAATTTAATCCCACTTTCTTAAAATAATTTCAAAACAAACTTTTTAGCAAGGATACTAATTAACAAGTAAATTAGTGGAATATTTAAGATTTGAATTATTTTCCTACGAGAAAACAACTATGCAAGTACTAAATCAATTGGGTCACAATTATATAGAGAGGCTAGATTAAATGAATTAACTAACTAAATTACCACATTAAATTAAAAGCTTCAAGTTATGAAAGTAAAAGAAAAGATGAGTTTAAGGATTGATTAAATGGTTTAACTAGATAAGGATTTGGTTTTCAATGATCTAAATGAATTAATTAAGGATTAAAGAGCTTGACCTAGGGTTACTTCACTTATTCAAGATAAAGCTATGTTTAAGAAAATTTCTTTTCTCTAATTAACCTAAATTAAAGTTTGGTCATTAATCACTTTTAGGCATTAGGCTTAAGTTTGATAAACTTAACCTAAAAATTCCAATTTTCAAATAATAACCATTATGATAAATCAAGGTTTGATCATGTAATGATTTAAACCATGTTGTTTAACAAAATATATAACAACTTAGGTAGATTTCTCAAATGCTAGGATTGTTTCTTAACTTTATTCTAAGTGATCAAATTAAATAAGCCTTAAGTACTTCATTTAAACAAAGGGCATGCTTTAATCACCCATAAACGCATGCTTAGAACATATTTAGAACATTTACTAGTCATTTCTTAGCCAAAAATAAACCTAACCACTCATTTGAATCAAAGAATACATCATATCTTTAAACATATAGAACAAGGAGTAGACTTCAATGTAAAAATAAGTTAAAAAAGCACAAAATGCTACTATAAATATGTTTACATATTTGAATCACGTATTCAAGCTATTTCAATCCTTGAAAACAAGCTTAAATCTGAAAAACACAATAAAAGATGAAGAACATAGGAAATAAGCCTTAAAACTTAAGAGAATCTAAATTTTCTCTCTAAAGGATGTGTTTTCTCTTTCTTCTCTATTGAAAATGGCTTCAGAACTATATATGTCTACTGGAAATTGGAAGCAAGTAGAGTAACTTGCAGCAAATAGGAGCTCGAAATCCAGCTAGAAAAATAGCGATAAGTACTTAAATGATACTTGGAAAGGACTTAAACGATGGCTTTAACACTAAAAGCTAATTAAAATGCAAGTTTATAGCGACTTCAACGTAGGTTGCTTCAAGCCCGTTGTTTAACTTTTGTTGGCTCTAAACTTTATATTTTCAAGATTTTCACTTCAATTAGGGATTAATCTATAAAATAAACAAATTAAACATAAATTAAACAATTAAATCATAAAATAGGAGTGAATGTACATCAAAATACCATAAAAATCACTATAAAATGAACCCTTATCAGATTTAGTATGATTTCACACTTGTTTTGATGCCAATATGCCTAAATAATGTCCATTATCATTTGAAATATAGATTTTGAGTTGAAGAGATACATTACAAGTGAAAAGACCAAGTTTAGAAGAGATTTAGAGAAGAATTAGCAAAGGACTCAAATTTCAAACTCTCAACGATATTAAAGGTGCCATGGATGGTCTTAAAACTGCTGTTGATAATTGAATGCAAAGAGACCAATGGTAGATGATGTACAATGCCATTAAATAAATTATTCAATATGGCTAAACCTTTCAAAAAAAATTATTTCACTTCAAATCAAAGGGCAAACATGACCATTCAGTTTTGAATCGATCTAACCCTAATTGGAGGAGTTTTTAAGGATAGAAGTAGCCCATTTTCACCAATTTTAGTCTCCTAATTATGCAACCTTTTATTTTTCTTGTTCTTTGTCTTAATTTTAGGGATTTTATTGCTTTCTTCCATTTTATGCTTTAAAATTACGTTTAATAAATTTTTTGGTGAAAATATTTTTTCTTTATGTTTTTTATTGTATTTTTATTTTTACTTTAATTTCTTTATTATTTCATTTGGTTTTGTGTAAATACTTATTGAATCTTTGAATAAGTAATACTATTTAAGTTAACAAATTCCGCGTTTATTACTAACAAATTGCATTACATTTTCATTTGGTGAAAATGATAATTTAGATCAATAAGTTCTTCAATGAACTTGATATAGTTCTTTACATTATTGAAATAGTAATGTATTGTGCAACATCAGAGCCACTGGTTATGCAAAAGGAATTAAGGTTACATCAAGGATCTAAGAACATATTAGTTATATGATTTAAGAAAGTAACTATGCAACAAAATATTGTAGAATTCTCTCACTACCACTATCTTAATAGTAACATGATTGCTATAGTGATATGATATAAGATACTTAAGCGTTTAGCTTAGTAGAAAAGAGAGATTGATGATTTATACCTAATAGCCAATTGATTGATTATATGTTTTATGACATAATTAATTAAAGAAAAATTTCATCTTATTCTTGTTTATTTAATTAACAAATATATAAGACACAGTTCATGGAATAAATATACTTTTCAAACGAAATTGCAATAAGAAAATATTATGAAATTATTTATATATTATACCTAAAATTTTCATAATCGATGCTTCATTAAGATTGATAGTAATAAAGTAAAAAGACTAGTATATATTATGTTTCTTCTTTATGAAGGGAGTAGTTGAACTCATATATTAAAGTATGGATATATTTAAAAGGATAACAGTCAGTTAAGTAATCAAGTTTTTTAGATTTTTTCAATTAAGTGATCAAGTTTTCAAAATTTTTAATTGAGTGATTAACATTTGAAAATTTAACCAATTGAGTGAAAAAACTTAAAGTCGTTAGTCATTGACCTGACTCGACCCAACCCCATAACCCTAATTCGACTCGGCCTACTCTAACTTTTTTACCTCTTCTGGTTAAATTTTTAAATGTTGATCACTCAATTGAAAAAGTTTTTGAATCTTAGTCAGTTAATTGAAAAATGTGAAAATGTTAAATTAATAAACTATTTTGAAAATTTTAATATAGATTCATCTCATAAATTAATATTTTTAAATAATATTTACAAATACTCTTAAAGTATTTAATTATTATTAAGTAAAAATAATATTAATAAATTTAAAAATGTATTCTTATAATAATACAAGTAAAATAATAAGTATAAATTATAATAAAAGATCAAGACAATAATTATTAGTAAAATTAT
>JAOXYD010066197.1:0-12788 GCA_028565735.1 Pinacopodium congolense | reverse complement strand
GATAGATCGAAATTAACCTTCCTATTTTGATATATTTTCCATATCCTTAAAGGCTGCATTTGAAGAAATTCAAAGCATAAAAGTTGTAGATATAGGTCTTATCTTGACCTCAGTGAAAACATTTTAAGAAACGAGTGACTAGATCTCAAGTTATGCTTGTTTTCCTAATACTGTCTGTGATAGACACCTGTGCAGGACGAAATCCTAATCTCAGTCTTTCGATCTAGTTTACATATCCTTAGGGCATGAATTTGAAGAAACGCAAAGAATAAAATTCATAGATATAGGTCTTAGCTTGACCTTGGTGAAAATGGCTTAATAAAATAGTGACTATAACTCAAGTTATACCTGCTTTTCTAGTACTGCCTGTGACAGACTCCTGTACAGAGTGAAATTCTAGTTTCACTATTTTGAGCTATTTTACATATCTTTAAAGAATGAATTTGTAGAAACTCAAAGAATAAACATTTTATATATAGGTCTTAGCTTGATTTTAGTAAAAATGTCTTGATAAACAATAACTTGAGTTATACTTGTTTTCCTATTACTGCCTGTGCACGAACCTTACATTATTTGGTGTGTTCATGAATGAATGAATTCTAACGAATGATGTATGATGAATTGGATATGGGTTTTTGTGAATTAAGAATTTCTGCAATGATATTGTGTTAGTTCTGGATCATCAAGTGTCTAAGGATTTTGATAATTGAGATTGTGTTAGAAGTGTTTTCTATTTTTGTGAATAAAAAAATATGTCATATTGAACAAAAATGGAATAATGTTGTATGTGTTGCAATATGTACGTCACATGAGAATTTTGAAATGAATTTGCTTTGTTTAAATACTGTTAAATCCTAGTCATGGGTATATAGGCATGCCTATAAGGGTCTGCAGTTGCTCCTATGACACTTTATTGTCTCATGTTACTAACACTTCGGTGTCTCCTATTATTGAGACATATGTCTCTTCTGTTCTGTGATACTGATCATGGTGTCTCCTAAATTAGTCCTGTTACCCACTTCTGTATAAAGGATTAATAGACTAACATGTTTTATATTCTATTCTTAAAGAATCAATTTGTAGAAACTCAAAGAATAAACATTATAGATATAGGTCTTAGCTTGATTTCAGTGAAAATGGCTTGTTAAACAAATGACTATAACTTGAGTTATGCTTGTGTTCCTATTACTGCCTGTGCAAGAACCTTACATTATTTGGTGTGTTCATGAATGAATGAATTCTAGTGAATGATGTATGATGAATTGGATATGGGTTTTTGTGAATTAATAATTTTTGCAATGATATTGTGTTAATTCCAGATCATCAAGTGTCCAAGGAGTTTGATAATTGAGATCTTGTTGGAAGTGTTTTCTATATGTGTGAATCAAAGAATATGTCATATTGAATAAAAATGGAATAAAGTTGTATGTGATGTAATATGTCCCTCACGTGAGAATTTTGAAATGAATCTATTTATTTTAATACTATTAAGTCCTCATCGTAGGTATATAGGCATGCCTAGAAGGGTTTGCAGCTGCTCCTGTTACTGACACTTTGATGTCTCCTATTATTGACACTTTAGTGTCTCCTATTACTAACACTTCGATGTCTCCTGTTATTGAGACATGTCTCTCCTGTTCTATGATACCGATCATTGTATCTCCTAAATTAGTCCCGTTACCCACTTTTGTAAGGATTAATAGACTAACATGCTTTGTATTCTATTCTCTGCTCAGTTTTGATATAACTAAACTTTGTTCTAAAACAGCTAAGCTCTGTTTTGAAATAAGTAAATTTTGTTCTCATATTCAATTATGATATTGGTGAGTTTTGGTCTGAAGCAAATGCGTAATTTGTTCTGATATGTTATCTTTTATTTTGAGTTGCATGATATTTTTTGTTTGATTTGAAAATGGATAAGCAAGTACTACATATGACCTTTGGATTGTTTTCGAATATGTGAATGTTTAGATGATTGTTTGTAACAGTTGTCAGCTTATACCCTATTTAGTTTATTCCCCACTAAGCTTTATGCTTAGCACGGTGGTTTTGACCTCATGTAGGTTCATATAGGAGGATTTGAAGTATGGAACAATGATAACTACAAGGGTCAATGAAGAATGTACTTTATTTGGGAATGTATGTTTGAGTTGTATGTCACAATATGAGACATAATTTATTTTGTTAACAGTTTGTAAATATTATAAAGTGTATTTGAACTTAAGACCTGTTCTATTTTGTTTAAGAGTTTGGAATGTAATAACCTTAATTTAGATAAATTCAGTGTACTAGTTAACTTTTGTCTATTGGTGGTTTGACTTTTGGCAATATTATGTATTAATTTAATATATTTAAGTCTTATCTTTCGTAATACCCACCTATCCTTGCAAGGGTTATATGAATGTTACATAATCATGATCCATTTTATTAGGATGTGCATCATATCTGATGAAGAAAAACTTTTTATTAGGTGTTTCAAACATGGTTAAAAAGTTTAGGTAATCACGCACCACCATCTTTTATCACAATTCAATTCCAAAGAATGAGAAATGGTTTTAAGGAGCTTATACATGGTTATTGTAACATGTTTTAAGAAAGATTATACAGATGTTGGGTAGAAATGAGAGATGTAGTTTGAAAGGTCACTTCTTATCAGTAATTCATGGTACAACTAAAATTTTTTAATTGGATTAATTATATTTATACTCCTAAACCTTTTATCATTTTCTCAATTGGGTCTTATACCTTTGAAACTTCATATTGAAGTCCTATACCTATGCGAAATAATCAAAGGTAGTCCTTATAGAACTTAATTGGAAAAATTGTGAAAGGTTTATAATTTAATTAGAAAACTTATGAAATGTTTAGGATTACAAATATTCGGGATAACCCAATTTATAGTCTTAAACCTTTCATAATTTTTCTAATTAAATCCTAAACCTTTCACAATTTTCCTAATTATGTCCTATAAGGACTGCCTTTGATTAATCCGCATAGGTATAAGACTTCAATAGGAAGTTTTAAAGGTATAAGACTCAATTAAGAAATAAATATTTAAGACTATAAATATGGTTATTCCTTTTTAATTTGATGACAAATAAAAAAAATGCTATTCAATTCTAGTTGGATACGAACACTTGGATTTTGACTTTATAAAGAGAAATATATGTGGGCATTGAGGTACATTAAATACTTTTTTCTTATTTTGGATATAATGTCCTCCACTCAAAATAATAAGAGTAGGAATATTTATTTTAATGAAAACTATATCTTAAAAAGACTCTGAAATAATTTGTAAAATAATACGAGACGACTTTACATGATAAAATTACAAAGAGATCAAAATTGATTTAAAAAAAAAGAAAAATAAGCGCCTTAAAGCGGAACAAAGTTGATCAAAAAAGAATTGAAGTGCATATTATTAGTTGATGTTATTAAAGGAATTGGTAATAATGATCTGGAGGTGTAAAGAAATCACGTAGTAAAAAAGATTTGTTAGCACGAAGGTGAAAAACAAAATTAATGAGAATAATGGCATTATTAACGACCAAATTCAAGGCATTAATAGTACTATTAATGACGCTATTAATTCTCATATATAACCATTATTAAAGACTAAAAATACTACAATTTGAGTTACGTTTGTAAAGTAAACCGTTCAACCTTTTGGATACACGGCCAAGAGGAAATCACTATTTATGAGGAGGGTTGGTCACATTAAAACCTAATTTTTTCCTACTAACAGCTACCAAGTAAAATTAACATAAAGTATACACGGTAGATTAGAGTCACAGTATACACGAGTGGATTTAACAATAGATGGCTGATATACTAGCAACAGAGTTAAAGGAGACATACCTTGTTTGGGCATGAATTGGCAAAGACGTAGGAAATGAAACTCCCTACAAAAGGAATAGTTATAGTAGTGAAGTTGACACCACAAGAAACGAGAAATAGAGAAGAAGGATCACCTGAGAAGATGAGATGCTCGGTTTTCCACCATCGGAATGCCTCAGAGAATTAGATCAATTATTAGAGTTTGTAGAACTGACGACTGGTTAGGGCTTGAAATGGAGAATCAGAACACTGATTAGGTATCTTAATACCTCAGAAAACCAAAGTCGATGTAGGAGAGGAAGAGTATGTGTTCATCAGAGTGGTAGATTAGGGTTTGCTATCAGACATTTTCGGCAAGGGTGAATGAAGATTAGGAAAGTTAGCTTCATTTAGAGTTTAGCTTGTGTGTTTTCCTTTTATGGTAATACATGGTTGGTTTACAAGTGATCTATGTGTAGGGTTTAGGTTTCTAAACCTAGTAACTTTATTTCATTTTTATTATTTAATTATTTAAATAAAAAACCTTTTGGATAAATATCACAAGTCAAGCTATGTCTATGAGGCAAACTATGAGACTTTAATGATCCCTTACAATGACGCCATTAATGTCACTTAAAACCATCGTTAATGATTGAGTTGTCGTTTTCTACTTAGGAAGTTTACGTTTTTTTAAGTGCTTTATTTTTATCGGGATTGTAAAAAATGTTTCTATTATATAGTAATAGGTTTTAGGTCTAAAACTCTTATAATTACCTATCTTTACTTTTAAGAACAAAATTTTGCCAGTTATTAAATCAATTTTCATTATTTCTCAGGTCTTCGTATAAAAATTTGAGTTTCGGTGAATCTTGAATTGAATTTGTGTTTTTTTTCTAATATAAGATTATAGTGGTACATTTCTATATTGCATTAGGTAGTATTAGAGCCTTGAAAACCCAAAGTTTGCTAATCTAGCAATGGCCAACAATACTAAAGATGAAGTTCGTAGATCACTTGAAATTCGGAGAGCAATCAAAGAATAAGGGGTGTTATTTGGCAATGTGGAGTGACAACTAGTGTTGATTAAAAAACAATTGCAAGTCTTGCTATGATGAGACAACATTAGAAGAATTAAGGAACTAGTTATTAGGTAAGGTGGTCCTGCAAAGTGTCATCAGATTCAAAATCCGACACCTTTAGATTTTAAAAGTAGTTTTAATGATGAAGAGAAAGTAATTCAGTCAAAGCGTAGGGGAGATTATGAGTATAAGCTGAAGGTAAACATTCCATATTTTAGTGAATATCTATAAATTAAAGGCTTCCTAGATTGGTTAATGAAAGTAGAGTGATTCTTTGATTACACGAAGGTTCAGAAGGACAGGAAAGTTAAGAGCTCATTTGGTTTAACTTATATTTTTAGTTTTCTATTTATATTTTCTAAACACAGAAACCAATGCAAGTTTTTTCCATTAGTTTTTTCATTTTGTTACTGATTTTTATGTTTCTGTGATTAGTTTTATATTTATAAAAACATAAATAGAAAACCAAAATAGCAAATAAAAACAAACAGGGCCTAAGTTACTAACCTATTGTCTGAAAGGAGAAGCTATAGTACGATGGGAACAATTGAATTAGATTAGAATCAAGGAAGAAAGAAACCCAATTTCTTCATGGAGGAGAATAAAGCAATTACTACGAGGAGATTTCTTTCAATAGATTATATGTAGTATATTTTTTATGCATATTAATAGTTCCACCAAGACAATCGAAGTGTTAATGAGTATGCAACAAAGTTTTTAAGGTTTGTAGCTTGCAAAAACAAGCTTCATGATATTTTAAGGGGTTGAGGTTGAGCATAAGAGAGAAGATTATAATTCTAATGGTACTTACAGTATTAGATGTGAGGAATTTAGCCATGAAGGCTATTGAATAAAGGAAGGTTCCAATAATTTTTTTCTATGTTAATAAAATATTCTTTTTACTAATGTTTAGTTTTACTATGGTTAAAAGATAAAAAGATGAAAAAAGTTCAAGAGTATGTATTTGAGCCTATAGTAGAAGAAAATTTATGAAGAAAATGATGATTTGAGCAAGCATTGAAGTAATGAAGTGAAGATAAAGATTGGATAAGTTTAGGAGTGTGTTTTAGTATATAAGTCTTCTTAATCTTAATCAACACTTAAAAATAACGCCTTTTGCATATTACATTTGCATAAGCATTTGAATATAGGTTTTATATAAATATTTTAGTGATTAGTTGAATTTGATTATGACATTAACATGTTAGGAAATGTTTTATAATGTTACATTTGAATGAAATTGTCTTATCAAGAGGTAATGTGATAAATTATGTTGAAGTATGTCTCTTGATAAGTATTTTAACATGTTGTTCACGTGTGTTTGAATGTATTTTCATTAAATCTTTTTCTGAATTTTGGTTTTGAGAAGCTTTTGAAATCTCTGAAATGGTTTAAAAATGATTTAAGTTGAAAGTTTTGGATATATGTTTCATTTTTCACAAACAAAGACAATTTGTATTTTTTTAATCTTAATTTTCATGTCTTGGTATTTAAATTCACTTAGGAAATGATTTATATCTTGTCTGGATTGAATTGAGATTGAGACAAATGAATTGGAGTGATTTAAATTGGATTGATCAATTGAAGTGTGTTGAAAGTTTTGAAAATATATTTAATTAGTCACAAACCAAGACAATTTGCGTTTTTTATGTTAATTTTCATGTCTTGGTATTCAAATTCACTTAGTAAATAATTTCTAACTTGTTTGGATTGAATTGGGATTGAGAAAAATGAATTAGAGTTGTCTAAATCAGATTGGCCATTTGAAATGTGTTATTAAATCCCTTGTAAGGGACATTGGTCGATCAGTGAGCCCAACCAGTGGATTAGTTATCCAACAACTACCTTTTAAAAAGTTACAACTCTCAGATTTTTAACATTTTCACCTTTAAATTGTAAATCTCCGAATTATACTCTAGTTGTAAATACATGATTTACATGTAAATTATGTATTAAATTGATAATTTAAGTCTCTAACTGACCTCATGTGTTACAGTCTCTAACTGTTCTGATTTGTAGAGCCAAAGGCTCAATGGGCATAATGTGCTAGGCACGGCTCATGCCGTTATTGTTACAGACTCTGTCTGTTTGACGACACTGATGTGTTTAAGAAGTATGTCCAACGTATATAGTTAATCGTTCTGCACCCGTGCCCATTTCTTGTTTAAAGACAAGCAGTCTAACTTGTTGTATGTGTTATGTGAATTGATTTTCTGAAATTGATATCATTGAGATTTGATTAAAAAGGAATGTGATATGCCTAGCATAAGGTTGTTTTGATATTGAAAATTGACTGTGATGTTATGTTGAAGTATAACCTTCAGTTATACATATTTGTACAAGAGATTAATTTTTTATATTGATAAAGATTTTTGAAAATTGAAATTGTGAAATGATGTATGCTTTATGCATGAATTGAGTTATTAAATTGATGATTAAATTTGTTATATGCATAAGTTGCATAAATTGTTAAATGATTGAAATTTCTGAATATGTCATGGCTGCATCCTGTAGTCTATATGATTATATTATCTTGTTTTTCCCCACTAAGAGAAATGTTTAGCACGGTACTTTTACTCTGTGTAGGTGTAGACATGAGAGTATGTGGATATGAGACTGTCGATACTGCAAAGGCCAAGAGTCATGTGTCTTTTACATTTTCTTTTCTAGATTTTGGTCTGTTTGTATAATTTGGGATTATTGTGGATTTTTTTTATTAATGTGATTGCATGGATTGCATGTTTACCAAATTACCTATTCAATTCCACTGTGATTGCTTAACAAGGTGCATGTTAACGTCCCTATATCCTTTTAGGGGGTATAAGGGTGTAACATTTTTTTTTTTTGGGTTTTGTCTCTCTCTACACCATAGAAAACCCCTCCTCCCTCTTAAGTTCTAGTTTTTCTTTTGGCTTGCATGTGGGTGATTCCAGCTGTATATAAGGTGAGTTAATGAATTCAAAGTAAGGTTATGCATGAAGTTAAGTTTAATGCTAAGTTGATTCATTTCATGTAGGTTTTCTCTTCATCACCGAAACTCCAGCTTGTTCCCTAAGGTTTCTGAAAATTTTGTAGAAGTTTGGAACTTTCAAATATTTCTGGAAAGGTAAGGGAATTGTGTGGTATTGATTTGTGTTGATTGATGAAGAAGGAAGCCTAAAACCGAATATGCATGTGTATAAGAAGTTATTGAAGTGCTGGAACGTTTCTGGAAAATTTTTGAAGCTAGGTCATCTGAGTAGGTTTTGGTATTATGGCCATTCTTGACCTGTAAGCATCCAAATTGGATGATTTTAAGTTATGCTTAAAATAGACACTTTTATCTACAATTTTCATTTCGGAATAGAAATTTGATTATGTCATTAAAATTAGTGAAAATGAGCTCAAAGTTGAGTCTGGATGCTGGAATTAATTCTGAAAATTTTCCTGCACTGTTATCTCTTGAGTATTCCTCATGGTTTTTGTAATTGATTAAGATACACGTACAAAAAAATTACCAAATTTTATAGGCATGTCAATGGGACATTAAGGAACAATTTTCATGTTCAAACCTTCACTAAATTCGAACATTAGGTGACCCAAAATCAGGACACAAGGTACTGTCCCCAATTCAAGGTTTTATTGTGAGAAGTTTCGGTAGAAAAAATCATAACTTGATTTATAAGCATCCAAATGACCTACTTATTTTTTAAAATTAAAGCTAAGAGACAGACCACAACTTTCATGTTTTAGTTTTTACCCAATTCTAGCTCTAAAATTTCAGAATTAAGCCTTAATTCTCAGGTTAAAATCAAAAGGCTCCAGTTGATCATTTGACATCACACATAAGTGTCACATTGAAAAGTTGACACATAAATGCAATTTTGGTGATTAAGGTATGGAAAAATTCTTCCCTGAATTGCTTTCAATTAAGATTTGTTTGGAAAGATTATTTAGTGGATTAGAAATAAGTTTAATGATAATGATTTGCTGACTTTTAAATTTTGGAAAATGTGATCCATGCAATAGGCTAATATCCTTGATATATGTTGTATTGTTTGGAAAATTGCATGAAAATTATATGTACTATTTTGGTGTTGTCTTGGACTAGTTTTTGGGTTGGTTCTTTTGTTAGAAAGGCATTGAAATGAAGCATGAAAGTGTAGGTATAAGAGCAAGAAGGGTGAAAGGGGCAATGTGGGCTAATGCCTATAGTTTTGAGTGTAATTATGCAGGTTTTTATGAAAAACTTGATTGTATATTGCAAGATTATGTGATTGTTTTGGATGAATTACTTGAACTCTTAGGTTAATTAGGATTTCCATGCATGAGATATATATGTCTACGTAAATATTGCATGAGAAAATCCAAGTAGGGTTCGGTTATGCTAGGTTTAAAATGACCTTGCATGATACTAATTATGCATGATAAGAATAATGTGCAGTGCATGAAATGCATGGATACTTTACGTGAAATATATAATTCTCTAAGGTGAGATCCAATAATTTTATGACTTGGAAATACCTTGCTTAAGGTTCATGCATTCAAAGTGATCATTTTAGCATGAAATGTGTGTGATAGTCGTATGTATAAAGGTGATGATAATCTAAGTGCATGGTATGGAAAGTGCATTAATTTATAATGTGGAGTTGACTTGATTAAGCTTGAATGAGTAGCTGCTTTTGAAAATTGAATGATGTGGTATAATTAATGGAAAATTCGAATGTGGTATAAGGTGGATTATCACTAAATGCATCCTTGCAATGTGAAAATTATGTAAATTGGTAAATTGGTACTATTTGATGTTATGATTAGATGAAATATTGATTTAATGGTAAATTTGTGCCCTAATGCATACGGTTTAGGTGGGATAATCCAAGGTATTTTGCCTTTGAGTTGATCATGGTGAATACATGATTGTTTCAAAAAAATTTCAACTTATAAACTCAAGATTTTTTAAATGGGTTTTAAATACTGCTTAGTCTAATTATGGGTAATTAGGCATGCCTATAGGAGTCTAACAATTGCTACACCGTGACAGTCTCTAACTGACCTCATGTGTTACAGTCTTTGACTGTTCTGATTTGTAGAGCCGAAGGCTCAATGGACACAATGTGTCAGGCACGGCTCATGCCTTTATTGTTACAGACCATGTCTGTTTGGTGACACTGATATGTTTAAGGACTATATCCAATATATACGGTTAACTTTTCTGTACCCGTACTCATTTCTTATTTAAAGACCAACAGTCTAATTTGTTGTATGTGTTATGTGAATTGATTTTATGAAATTGAGATCATTGAAATTTGATTAAAAAGGAATGTGATATGCCCAATCTAAGACTGTTCTGATATTAAACATTGATTGTGATGTCATATTGAGGTATAACCTTTGGTTATACATATGCGTACAAGAGATTGATTTTTGATATTGATAAAGATTCTAAATTGGTGATTAAATTTGTTATATGCATGAGTTGTATAAATTATTAAAGGACTGAAATTTCTTAATATGGCATGACTGTATCCTGTAATCTATGTGATTGTATTATATTATTTTTTCCCACTAAGCGAAATGCTTAGCACGGTACTTTTACTCCGCGTAGGTGCAAACAGGAGAGTATGAAGATGTGGAACTGTCAATAATGTGAAGGCCAAGAGTCTTGTGTCTTTTGTCTTTTATAATCCCATTTTGTATTTATAATTTGGTTGCATATGTTTCTGTAGATGACCTATTTAAATTGGATTGGGTATTTAGTATTTTGTGGTTTGTTGATTAATCTGATTGTATGGATTGCATGTTTACCAAATTGCCTATTTACTAACATCCCTATGTTCTCCTAAGGGGTATAAGGGTGTTATATGAATGGCCTAATACCTCAATTTTGTTTCTAATTATATGAAAACACAATTAATTTCGGCTAATATCTCAATTCAAGCAAAAATCCTATTCTAAAACCATAAAGCACATGAAATCTAAAAATTCAATAAATTAGACGCAAAAGGAAGAAATTGATAGAGGGCTTCAGCCTAAAAGGTTACCAAGAGCAGGAAAACACCTTTGGAGAAACTTGAAGCTTCGCCAATGACAGAAAAAAGCTAGAAAAAGGGCGTTAGTTAAGAGACATCAGAAAAAGAAGAGTTTTGCAAGGGAGAAGACGATTAGAGGAGACTGAAGATGGCTTTAGGATCCAATAAAATGATTTAGAGGCTTAAAAACTAGAAGCAGGAGACGAAGAAGCTTAGGGAGCAACGACAATGGTATATAGGGGAGAAATGGAAATGAAGATAAACGAAAATAGAGAGGTAGAAAAGGGGAGCGAGGTTTTAAAACCTGATATTTTAACTATCGATTGACCAAATTGTCACTATCGGTCGATCGAACAGACACCAAAACACAGTCCAACAGTAAATAAATTCACAGCAATTTAGTTTAAATAAAAAATGATAAAATTTTACATTAGTCGACCAAATAGGCATATAGATCAACCAAATATAAGTAGACCTAAACTCCTATCAGTCGAACAAAACAAATAAAGTCGCAAACTGATTAAAAAGACATTCATCCAAAAAAAAAAACCTCTAACAATTAACATAAATATTTTATACTTTCACATATAAGTAATAAGAGTATAATACCTTCCAAATAATTTTTGTTTTCATTTTTCTTGATTTTATTTTTCACTTGGTTCAACAATGGTGGTTTATTCCTTTTCATTCTTGAAGGTGCCTATAAACATAAAGGTTTAATGAACTTTTGGGACCCATACTATTTTAGGTTCTTGAGTATTAGTTTTATATCTTTCACGACCATTGGACAATACATTCACATTTCTTAATTAATCATAATAAAAATATTTAACATAACCATTCATAATATGAGCAAAATAGTAGAGTTAATGTTTTGTATGTATTGCTAGGCCTATAATCATGATAAAACCTTTTATTGAAAACATTGTCTAGGTTAGATAAAAGTTCTTTGACGATGCGCATGACTTTTAGATTTTTTTTAGAATACACCAATGCATGATGTCTTGTTTGAGTTCTCCTTTGTGAGGCATTTTAAACAGATTTAGGACTTTCATCTTCCAAATTCTTTCCCTTTATGAAAACGTTCCTACTAGAAGATGCTCTATTACTATATTCTAAACCATGTTTATCATTTGCCAATTTTTGAACACTTAGCGCGGTTTCTAATTTTTCTTTTTCCCTGGTAAATTTTGCAAGCGATTTCTTAAGGGATTCAACTTCTTTCTTGTAAGCCCTAAAGGTAATCAAGAGAGGGAGTGAATTGAGTGTTAAAAACTTTCTTGCGGAATTTAAACTTAACACTTAACCAATTTGATTTAATAAGATATGTAAGAGTGAATGCCAAACTGATAATGCACAACAAGTAATAAGTAAAAAGAGAGAAGAGAAGGCAAAACACACAGTTTGTTAAAGAAGTTCACCTACCTCAAAGATAAGCTACGTCTCCTCTTCAACTACTTTTTGAATATTATTTTTTGCAAATTAAAGTAAAAACAATTACAATCTTTTTTTAGGTAAAGAGTAGCCTTTACAGGACAATCTTTTTCTAGGCAAAAAAAGCCTTTACAAGATAATTTTTATCTAGGCAAAGAGAAGCTTTTACAACCTAATCTTTTAAGGTAAAGAGGTGCCTTCACAAAATAATCTTTTTCTAGGTAAAGAGGAGCCTTTACCACCCAATCTTTTAAGGCAAAGAGGGGCCTTCTCAAGACAATCTTTTTTTAGGCAAAGAGGAGCCTGAAACGGTTAGACTGGCACATGTTTTGTTTCTTTCTTATGAAGAAAGTAATTGATCTCATAGATTAAAATGTAGAGACACTTAAACAAACATGTGGGTGCTTATTAGAGAATAAGTTCACTGAACTGACCCGATTTTGAGAATCCC
>JAOXYD010066186.1:0-12789 GCA_028565735.1 Pinacopodium congolense | reverse complement strand
AATAACAAATCCTAAATATATTTTAGCCACACATAACAATAAAAATAAATTCCATCAAGTTCATATTCATAAAAATATAAAACAAAATAAAATAAAAGCAAAAATAAAATAAAATAAATCTGAAATAAAAATAAATATGAAAATAAAAACATAAACTTGAACTCTTGTTGTGTTGGGTATGTTTGGCTTGGAATTGCTAATTTTCTATCCTTGGTTGATGCTCCTTTTCTCCTTTAATCTGTCTACTTCCTCCTTTCTAGCTTTTTCCTTGTCTGCGTTTTTTTTTATTCTGCTGTCCGACGATGTGTCTGCGCCTCCCTCCTTTCTCTGTTTCTGTCTACTGTCTTGTCCGAATGTCCCTCTTCCCTTTAATCTATTATGTCCAAGTCTTATATCTATTGCTATCTAGGTCTTCTTGGTGGACTTAGGCTGCTGGGCTGTGCAGAGGATCTGCTTTGCTTTGAGTGGACTGGAGTTGGGAGGAGGATCTGGGTCTGGAGAGGAGGCGGGTTGCAGCTGAAGGAGGGAGAGCTAGGCTAGGGAAGGAAGCGCGGTCCAGGCGTGCAGAAGTGGGCTGCAGCTGAAGGCGCGGCCTAGGGGACGAGTTGGCTGGTCCAGGAGGTAGGAAGGTCGCGCGCGGGTCGGGCGTGGAGCGGCGGGGCGGACGCGGGCCCGGGTTGGGCTATTGCGGGATTAGGTTCTGGCGGGTGGACGTGTGCGCGGGCTTTGCTCGCCGGTCGGGCTGTCTGGAGGTAGATTGGGCATGCTCTGGGCTTCTGGGTTGACTGATGCGGGCTGCAGGCTCCTTAGGCTGTCTAGGCAAGCTTCTGCGCTGCGGGCTTGGAGGCTGGGCTATGGGCAGGGGAGCTAGTCTGGTTGGGTCTGATCTTTTTCTTTTTCTATTTTTTGTTTAAATTTTAAATTTAATTTATCTACACAATAAATAAATACACCAATAAAATTTAATTCTAACCCAACATTATTAATTAAATAATAAAAAAACATAAAACACAAATAAAAACACTTAAATAAACAAAACTTACTCCAAGTTAATACTAAACACAAACAAAACAATAATTAAAATTATACTAAATAAAACACACAAAAAAATATTAAAACACGATAGAAACAATCTAATATGTAATAAACACATGCAAAACACTTCGAAAAACACATACAAAAACACAATTATCAGTCGTCTAATGACATTCACTAGGACTGGCTTGATATTTGCTTGTTATGCTTAGATCATAAGAAACATCTGCTCTTGTATATAACATAGCATACATGATGGATCCAATAGCCAAAGCATACAAAATATCCTCTATTTTATTTCTCTCTTCTTGTGTTTGAGGACACATACCCTTGGAAAGAGAAATACCATGTGACATTAGTAAGAATCACCTTTTAGAATTCTCCATGCTAAACTTCTTTAGCACTTTGTCTATATACATAGATTGGGATAAACCAAGCAACCTTTTTTTTATCTATATTTATAGATCTTTATTCTCAGAATGTAGGCCGCTTCTCCTATGTCCTTCATGGAAAAGTTCTTAAACAACCAAATCTTTACAGATTGGAGCATTAGTATGTCATTTCCTGTGAGAAATATGTCATCCACATATATCATTAGGAAAAAAACTACACTCCCACTAACCTTCTTATAAACACATGACTCATCCACATTTTTGATAAAAGCAAAACCTTTGATTATCTCATGAAAATTGATGTTCCAACTCCGTAATGCTTGCTTAAGTCCATAAATAGACTTTTACAACTTGTATACTTGATTAGGAGATTTATTAGAATCAAAACCTTCAAGTTGTGTCATATACACAACCTCTTGCAAGTTCCCATTGAAAAATGTGGTTTTGATAAACATTTTCAAATTTTATAATTGTTGTATGCAGCAATGGCTAATAAGATCCTAATGGATTTAAGCATTGCCATTGGTAAAAAGGTTCCATCAAAGTCAACTCCTTGCTTTTGTCTGTAACCTTTTGACACTAGCCTAGCTTTGTAGGTGTGTACATTGTCATCCATGTCTGTTTTTATCTTAAAAACCCATTTTCACCCAATAGGTACAATACCTTCCGGTGCATCTACCAAAGTCCATACATGGATTCCATTTTAGATTTCATGGCTTCATACCATTTTAAAGAATAAATGCTTGACGTTGCTTCCTTCAAACTCGTAGGCTCATCATCACTGCGCTTTTCAATGTGTAGGTCTAATTTAACAGGAGGACGATGTATCCTACTAGTGTGTCTCGAAGTATGTGACTCTTAAACTACCAGTTGTACATCTGATGCATCAACCTGAAGTTCTTTTTCCTCTTAGATGTAAGTTTGTGGTTCTTGAACTTCTTCAAGTCCTATCTCACTCCAACTACTTTCCTAAAAAAAAAATTCTTTTTCTAGGAATGTATCATCTCTCGAGACAAACACATTTTGCTTAAGAGGATGATAGAATTGATACCCAATACTTTCTTTTGGATATCCCATAAACTTGCATTAATTTGACTTACCTTGAAGTTTATCAGACATTACACGCTTTATATAAGCATCACATTTCCAAACCTTTACATTCTACAATTTTGGTCTACTGCCAGACCATATTTAATATGGCGTCTTGTCAATTGATTTGGATGGAACTCTGTTTAGAAGTTAAGTAGCAGTTTTAAGGATATAATCCCGAAAGGTAATTGGAAGATCTGCATAACTCATCATGGAACGTACTATATCTAATAAAGTATGGTTTCTTCTTTCAGACACCCCATTGTATTGTGGAGTCCTGGGTGGAGTCTATTGTGAGAGAATCCCATTCTCCTTTAAGTAACCCAAAAATTCGTGGTCTAAGTACTTACCACCTTGATCAGATCTAAGTGTCTTAATACTTTTACTACTTTGTTTCTCTACATCAAGTCTAAATTGGTTGAACCGTTCAAATGATTTAGACTTCTGTTTCATTAAATACACATAACCATATCTGGAATGAGCATCCATAAACGTAATGAATTAGGTATATCCACCTCTCGCTTGAGTAGACATAGTGCCACATACATCTAAATGTACAAGCTCTAATAACTCACTAGTAAGTTGTCCCTTTCCAGTAAAAGGTAGTTTGGTTATCTTACCTAATAAACAAGACGTACAAGATTCATATGATCCATAATCAAAAGGATCTAAGTATCCTTCTTTAAGTAAGTTAGTGAGTCTCGTTTTGTTAATATGACCTAACCTATAGTGCCATAAGTAAGATGGATTTTGATTCCTTAATTTTTTTTTCTTGCTATTTATGCTGAAGATTGGCCTTTCAAGATCTAATTCATACAAACCATTTGTAAGGTTTCCAAATCCATAATAAATATCATCTTTATAAATAGAACAACTTTTATTATAAAGACAAATCCATTTATGTCTAAACAAGGAATAGAAATGATGTTTCTTGTAATAATTAGAAAAAAATAAAAATTATTAAGTTCAAGAATAAGGCTAGAAGGCAAAGCTAAATTGCAAGTTCCTATAGCTAATGTAGCAAGTCTTGCTCCATTCTTGACTCGTAAGTCCACTTTGCCTTTCTTCAATGCTTTATCGTTTGTCAGTACCTGCACATTATTACAAATGTGAGATCCATGTAAGGGTTCAAATTGATAGAGTTTTAATGCTTAATTTTTTAAATTATGATCCCTGTTTTAGTGCTTAATTATTAAATTTATCTCTCATTATGTTTAATTTACACTATGGAGCTTGATGATGAAGATTGAAGCAAAAACATAAAGAAGCCCTCTCATTTTTGACCATTAACGGCCCCCTAGTAGTCACGTTAATGGAAGAACAGGGGGCTGTTTATGGGTGCTGCATTCGAGCATTAACGGTGCCTTCACAAGGTGCCATTGAGTGGAGGTAAGGTGTCGTTAATAGTAGCAGTCAACAATTTTAGCTCCAAATCTCCAAGATGTCAGCTCTAGCATGTTCCTAATTAATTCTCCTATCTTCTAGCATATGTAATCGGTAGTAGCTGCTATAAAAACAAACAAAAATAGATAAGACACGTGAATTAGAGGGAAAGATCAGATTTTCCATAGTCTTAGAGAAAATTCTTCTTCTCTTACCATAGTTCTTCTTATTTTAAGCTTCAAACACTTTGTTCTTCGAATTTTATGTTATTTTCTGGATTTTTGAACATCTAAGCTTGGTGTATAAACATAGTTCTAAGTTTATAACTCACATTCAAGGGGTTACTAACTCAGATTACTCATTGTTATGCTCTTATTTTCACATTAATCAAAGTACTTGTTCTTTAACTTATAACCTTGTATGCTCTTTGATTATTCTGCAAGTTTGATTCAAATAAAGGGATGTGCTATAATCCATATCAAGTTGGTAGTTATAAGACATGTCCAGAAGTTTTACAAACTTGTTTTATACACTCTAAACTCATTATTTCTACATATATTTATAGATATATCAAGATATGCTGAATTAGTTATATATTTTGTATGTCTTGATCAATATGTGTGTCTAAGTCATTATAATTGCTAAGGATTAATGTTTGTATGACTTAAGAGAGGTTAAAGACATGTTAAAGGTTCTATATTTTGTTTATTGAAGGTTTAAATGAATTGATTTTGATTTGGCCACTTTAGATTCGTTTTTAAGATAAGTTAAGCATAAGAAATCATGTTAAATTGTTAGAAAAATTAATAAGCAACACTAATTAATCCTTGCATGAACAAACTTGTATTTTTTTTTTTGAAAGTTAGAGATCTGAGATTAATTTTTCTAGAACTCACCCTCTCGAAATTAAAGCCCATTAACTTGATTTTAAACATAACCAAACTTTAAACAAGATTAAATGTAGAAAAGCAAAGTCTGAACCATAGCTTTGTTTTAATTTTGTGAAGGACTTTAATCAGACCTTAAATGTGTTTAAAGCTCAATTAAATAATCAATCTTCTAATCCTTAGCTAAGTTACATATTTGGTAATTTTCAGAATTTTTCAGAATCAATTAAAAATCATTTTTGACGTTTTTAAGACAAGTTATCCTTTAATTGTAATCTGATCGACCTAGTAATTAAGCAATTCTTTTTCCGATGGGATCGACATATGGAGTCTGACATTTACTCCATTATATTACTTTTGTAATAGGTGCACTTGTCTTTATTCTGTTGGTTTTCAAAATAAAATCGTTTCAAAATCACTTAAAGTTTTAAAGTCACCTAACTAGTACAACAAGTTTTTGGCACCGTTGTCGAGGAGTAAACAATCTTAATGTAAGGAAAATTAGTGTTAATTACATTAGAACTTGTAAAATTTTGTTTTTATAATTTTTTTGCATTTATTTTCTCTTTATTTTATTTTGTTTTTTCCTTAGTTTACTTACATAGTTTGCTTATTTTATTTTATTTAGTATTTTTTTTGAATTTGTATGCATACTCGGGGGCGCAATCCCGAGCGAGTACACTTCGATCCTGAACTCGAGTGCATGTTGAGAAAGAAAAAAGAAAGAAGCTCATGCAATCTCGTCCGATATGCTAGACGTATGAACATCGAGTGACACTGAATTTGGAACTGTAGAAATGGATCCTGAGGAACATATAGTTGTAAGACCTTAAGAAGAAAATAGGGAACCAATCATGATGGACTTAGGTTTAGGGAATTGAGATAGACCTATGGCTAGCATTGTGTGGCCTAGAATCAATGCAAATAACTTTTAAATCTCGCATAACATTATTTCAATGGTTAGGTCCTCCCATGTTGGAGGTTTAGCTTTAAAAGATCCTAATGATCACCTTTAAAATTTTCTAGATATATGTGATATTTTCAAGAGCAATTGGCTCTAATGATGCAATTGAGCTTACACTTTTCTCTTTGTCTGTTCGAGATAAGGTGAAAGCCTGGTTGTCTACACTTCAACTTGGTTCAATTACTTCATGGGTTGAGTTGATGAAATTATTCCTCGCTAAATTTTTTCCACATACTAAGATAGCTAAAATGAAAACTGAGATCAACTCATTCATGAAATATGAGAATTAGAGTCTATACGCGGCATGGGAATGGTTTAGAGAGATTCTTGCAAAGTGTCCACGTCATGGATTCCATACGTGAGAGTAAGTTGATATCTTTTACACTTGATTGACACCTTCAACCTGTAGCAACATTGATACTATATCTAGACGCAATCTAATGCACAAGACAACGACCGAAACGTATAATTTGATTGAGGATATGGCTATGAATAGTTTTTAGTACAATTCCAAACGGCATATAAGGAAACCATATACTGTTCATGCAATCTATAATACAGTATCTCTTGCATCTCAATTGGAAGTATTGAACAAAAACAATTGAAAGCTTGATGACTGGTGCTAGTAGGTCTTATAAATTAGCATGTGAATGTTATGGTAGTACCTCCCATTCCTTCACAAATCAAAACAAAGTTATCATTAAAACTTTGCTTTTTCTCCATTTGATCTTGTCTAAAGTTTGGTTATGCCTTAAAATCAAGTAAATGGGCATCTATTTGAAGAAAGTGAGTTTTGGAAAATTACTCTCAGATCTCTAACTTTCAGAAAAAAAAATCCAATTTTGGTTATTCAAGGATTAATTCATGTTGCTTATTGATTTTTCTAACAATTTCAGACGATTTCTCATGCTTAAACTATCTTAAACACTAATCTTAAGTGGCTTGCTTAAAATTTGTTCATTTAGTCCTTCAATAAACAAAATCCATACCCTTTAACTTGTCTTAAAACTCTTTTAAATCAAAAAAATACCAATCCTTAGCAACAGAAACGATTAGCAACAAATTTTCATAAAAACATAGAAGATATGTATTTTATATAACATACTTTGATAAATATGAAATTAAGAGCTTAAATGTAAATTTTAGATTTTAAAAAAGATCCTAAAAAGACTACGGGATGTGCCTTCACCTCCTAACATGATTTTTTACTCCAACCAAGCTCTAATTCATTAATATATTGCAAACAAATTAATAACATTAATGGATATAAGCATAAAAACATCAATTTTGATTCATCCAAAAAATGGATCAAAATAAGAAATATTCTGAGCTTAGAAACCCTATTAGATGAATCCTAGACTCATATATGAGTCTTAACAGCAAGTTCCAATATTCAAAAACTCAAAAATACACTAAAAAAATCTAAATACAAGATGGTTGAAGCTAAGAACTAAAAGAAAACTATGGTGAGAGAGGAAGAGTTCTCTCTAAGACTATGGCAGATCTGTATCCTCTAATTTCTGAGTGTTTTCTGTAGGTTCTTGAAAGTTTTTAAGACCTAGAGAGCTCCCACTTGGCGCCAACAGGCAAAGACTTTCATTAGCAACACGCCAAAGCCAAAATCTTAGAGATTTGGAGATGAAATTATTGACTATGACTATCAACTACTCCTTGAGAAGGTGTTGTTAATGTTCGAGTTCTGTACCCATTAATGGTCCCTTGTTCTTCCGTTAACATGACCCTACTAGGGGGCTACTAATGGATAAAAAAGAGATGTATTCTTCAAGTTTTTTCTCCAATCTTCATCATCAAACTCCATCCTACAAATTAAACATAGTAACACATAAATTTAACAATTAAAAACTGAATTAGGGATCATAATTCAACAAATTAACCATTAAAAGTCTATCCATTTGACCTTTAAGAGTTACCCAACACTTAAGCATTTTCTTGTCATCAAGCAAATTAATTCATGATAAAAGTCATAACAGGATATAAAAATAGGAAAAAAAATTCAAAATTGATACCGCAATTATTGAAAATGCATCCTTAATCCTTCAAAAATATTGACGTATGGAAATGTTATAAGATTAATAAATCATATCAAATCAAAAATTCATTAAAAAAATTTCATTCATTTTCAAATTTCAACCTAAATCAAGAAATCAATTCCATAGGTAAAGGGTAAATGACTAAGTTTAATGTATCATATTTTCAACATTTTCATATCCTTTAAAGCAAAAGTTAAAAATAAATAAATTAATCACCTAATTAATTAAATTCGTAAGTAGAATAACTGAGAGCTATTTTTGTCATGAACAACCCACAGTTACAAAAACTTGTTGCGTTGGTTAGGTTACTTTAAAATTTGAATGATTTTGGAATGATTTTACTTTGGAAAATAATGGAAATAAGGCACATGCACCTATCGCAAAAGTAATTTAATGGAGTAAATTTTTGGCTCTGAATGTCGATCCTACGGGAAAAATTTTGTTTAATTACTAACTCGATTAGATTATAATTATTTATGAAAAGTTTAGACAAATTGATCAAAAACCTGAAAATTGCTTAAGCTATACTACCTTGGCTTAAAAACCTAAAAAATGATTTTTAATTGCTTAAGAAAAATTCTAAAAATTACCAAATGTGTAAATTAGCTAAGGATTAGATGATTGATGTTTTAATTCATCCTTAAAACACATTTGAGGTCTAATTAAAGTTCCTTCACAAATCAAAACAAAGATATGGTTAAGAAATTACTTTTTCTCCATTTAATCTTGTCTAAAGTTTGGTTATACCATAAAATCAAGTAAATGGGCTTCAATTTCAAGAAGGGGAGTTCTGGAAAATTAATCTCATATCTCTATCTTTCATATAAAATCCAAGTTTGGTTATTCAAAGATTACTTCATGTTGCTTATTAATTTTTCTAACAATTTAAGATAATTACTCATGCTTAAATTATCTTAAACAATAATTTTAAGTGGTCAATTTAAAATTTGCTCATTTAGTCTTTCAATAAAAAAAAATCCAGACCCTTTGACATGTCTGAAATCTCTTTCAAATCTCAAATCACCAATCCATAGCAACAACAATGATTTGCCACACAATTGCATTAAAACATGCAAGACATGCATTTGATACAACATACTTTTGTGGATCTGAAATTAAGAGTTTAATTGCAAATGTTATAAAAAATCCCAAAAAGACTATGGGATGTGTCTTGAACTCCCAACTTGATTCTAAAATCCATCCAAGCTCTAATTCATCGAGCTATTGCAGAAAAATCAAGAAATTTCGTGGATATAAGCATAAAAAAATCAAACTTGATTAATTCAAAAAATGGAACAAAATAAGAAATAATCTAAATTTATAAACCCCTATGATGATTCCTAGATTCATATATGAGTCTTAACAGCAAGGTCCAATTTTAGAAACGTAAAAATACACTAAAAAATATAAATAAGAGATGTTTAAAGCTAAGAGCTAAAGGAAAACTATGGTGAGAGAGGAATAGTTCCCTCTAAGACTATGGTAGATCTGTCTCCCCTAATTTCTGCTTGTTTTCTGTAGGTTCCTTAAGGTTTTCAGGACATGCAGAGCTTCCACTTGGCATCAGTGGACAAAGGCATTCATTAGAAACATGCCAAAGTCGAAATTTGGAGATTTGGAGCTGAAATTGTTGACTGTGGCTATTAACGACACCCTAAAAAGTTGTCATTAATACTCGAGTTCAGTGCCGATTAATGATCCCCTATTCTTCCATTAACATGACCCTACAAAGGGTCATTATTGGGTAGAAAGGAGATGTATTCTTCAAGTTTTTTGCTCCAATCTTCATCATCAAAATCCATCCTGCAAATTGAATATAATAACACATAAATTTAACAATTAAGCATTGAATTAGGGATCATAATTCAACAAATTAACAGTTAAAACTCTATCAATTTGACTACTAAGGACTCCCCCATACTTAAGCATTTGCTTATTCTCAAGCAAATTAATTCATGATCAAAGTCATAATAGGATATAAACATAGGAAAAACAATTCAAAATTGATACTGCAATTATTGAAAATGCTTTCTTAATCCTTCCAAAATATTGACGTATGGAAATATTATAAGATTAAAAAATCATATCAAATAAAAAATGCATTTAAATCATTTCATTCTTTTTCAACTTTCAACCTCAATCAACAAATCAATTCTACGTGTAAAAGGTAAATGACTAATTTTAATGTATCATCTTTTCGACATTTTCACATTCTTTAAAGCAAAAGTTAAAACAGAATAAATTAGCCACCTAATTAATTAAATTTGTAAGCAGAATAATTGAGAGCTCACTTCATTCTTTCTACATGAAGGTGAACATTTTGTCATGAACAACTTACAGTTACGAAAACTTGTTACATTGGTTAGGTGACTTTAAAATTTGAATGATTTTGAATGATTTTACTTTGAAAACCAACGGAAATAAGGCAAGTGCACCTATCACAAAAGTAATATAGTGGAGTAAATTTTGGACTCCGAAAGTTGATCCCACAGGGAAAATTTTGCTTAATTACTAGGTCGATTAGATTACAATTATTTAGGAAAAACTTAGACAAATAGATCAAAAACATGAAAATTGCTTAAATTAGACTACCTTGGCTTTAACATCTTTAAAATGGTTTTTAATTGCTTCAAAAAAATTATGAAAATTACAAAATGTGTAAATTAGTAAGGATTAGATGATTGATGATTTAATTGAGTTTTAAATCACATTTAAGGTTTGATTAAAATTCCTTCACAAATCAAAACAAAGCTATGGTTAAGACTTTCCTTTTTCTCCATTTAATCTTGTCTAAAGTTTGGTTATGCTATAAAATCAAGTAAATGGGCTTCAATTTCTTGAAGGTGAGTTCTTGAAAATTAATCTCAAATCTCTAATTTTCATATAAAATCCATGTTTGGTTATTCAAGGATTAATTCATGTTGCTTATTCATTTTTCTAACAATTTAAGATGATTTCTCATCCTTAAACTATCTTAAAAAACATTAATCTTAAATGGCCAACTTTAAACTGGTTCATTTAGTTTTTCAATAAACAAAATCTAGACCCTTTATCTTGACTTAGAAATCCTTAAAATCTTCAAAAAAACCAATCCTTAGCAACAGAAATGATTAGCCACACATTTGGATCAAAATATACAAGACATGAATTTTATACAACATACTTTGATAGATCTGAAATTAAGAGCTTAAATGTAAAGTTTAGATGTTACAACAAATCTCAAAAAGGTTGCGGGATGTGTCTTGAACTCTCAAATTGATTCTAGACTCCATCCAAGATCTAATTCATCAAGATCTTGTAGAAAAATCAAGAACATCCATGGATATAAGCATAAAAACATAAAACTTGATTAATCCGAAAAATGGAAAAAATAAGAAATAATTTGAGTTTAGAAACCCCTTAGATGATTCCTAGATTCATATATGACTCTTAACAGCAAGCTTCAATTTTAAAAAAATGCTAAAATACACTAAAAAATCTAAATACAAGATGTTTGAAGCTCAGAACTAAAGGAAAACTATGGTGAGAGAGGAAGAGTTCTATTTAAGATTATCACAGATTGGCTTCCCCTAATTAATGAGTGTTTTCTGTAGGTTCTTGAAAGTTTTCAAGACTTGGGGAGCTCTCACTTGGTGCCAGCAGACAAAGGCATTTATTAGAAACATGCCAAAGCCGAAATTTTGGAGATTTGGAGCTGAAATTGTTCATTATGGCTATCCACGACACCATGACAATGTGTTGTTAATACTCAAGTTCTGTACTGATTAATAGCTCCCTGTTCTCCATTAACATAACCTTGTCAGGGGGCCGTTAATAGACAGAAAGGAGATTAATTCTTCATATGTTTTCTCCAATTTTCATCATCAAACTCCATCATGCAAATTAAACATAATAATACATAAATTTAACAATTAAGCACTGAATTAGGGATCATAATTCAACAAATTAACCATCAAAACTCTATCAATTTGACCCCAAACAATTCCCCCATACTTAAGCATTTGCTTGTCCTCAAGCAAATTAATTCATGATCAAAGTCATAATAGGATATAAACATAGGAAAAACAATTCAAAATTGATATCACAATTATTGAAAATGCTTTCTTGATCCTTAAAAAATATTGACACATGGAAATGTTATAAGATGAAAAAATCATGTAAAATAAAAAATTCATTTAAATCATTTCATTCTTTTTCAAGTTTTAACCTAAATCAAGAAATCAATTCCACCTGTAAAAGACAAATGACTAAGTTTAATGTAATATCTTTTTGATATTTCCACATCCTTTGAAGTAAAAATTAAAACAAAAATAAATTAATCACCTAATTAGTTAAATTCATAAACAGAATAATTGAGAAGTTGCTTTACTTTTTTTACACGAAGTTGAACATTTTGTCTTGAACAGCCCCTAGCTACTCAACGATGTCACAGTAACTCAACTGACTATTTTGTCCCACTCATAATTTCAAATCTCATATGCATATATATTTATTCTATTTCCTCTCTTTCTTTTTCTTTTTTATATACATATACATAAGATTCGAAATTAGATGAGTAGTTTTGCTTACTTATTTAACTATTTTAGTAATTATTCTTATTATATATTTTTTCCTTTTGAGGTTAATTTCGGTTCTTTTTCTTAGAATAAGGTTAAGGACTTGAAAGACGTCATAAAATTACTTAGAAAGTTGCTTTATATATGTGGAATATCATTCTAATCATTAGGTATCTACCTTCCAAATTATGAAATGAATTAAATGAATTTAGTCCTTAATAATCAAAATTAATCAGATTACATTTCACATTGCCAAACAAATTTAATTCAAATGAAAGAATGAACAATAAAAAGGATCAAATTAAAAAATTTTCCATAATTTATTGACTATAACGAGATTGATGATTAATCAAATTACGATCAAACAAACAAAACTCAAGTGATAAACAAATAATTCCCTCCCCCACACTTAATCTAAACACTATGCTCAAT
>JAOXYD010066155.1:0-12790 GCA_028565735.1 Pinacopodium congolense | reverse complement strand
AAGCATTTCAACAATCATCATTAAATACAAAAGGCACATCTTTAACCAATAAATGTGTTAAGTGTATAGAAATAAAAGAAAAATCCTTGATGAACTATCTGTAGAACCCTGCATAACCAAAAAAAGCTCGGATGCCCTTGATGTTGGTAGGAGGTGGTAGCCTTTCAATAACTTAAGCCTTAGCATGATCAACCTCAATCCCCTTGTGTGAGATCTTGTGGCCCAATACCACTCCATCTTGGACCATGAAATGACACTTCTACCAATTCAAAACTAGATGAGACTCCTCACATCTTTGAAGCACTCTTTCTAAATTAAACAAATAATGATCAAAATAATCTCAAAAAATTGAGAAGTCATCCATAAATATCTCCATGAAGTTTTCATTCATGTCTGCAAATATTGCGATCATGCACCTTTGGAATGTTGCAGGTGCATTGCATAGGAGGCATCCTCCTACAATCAAAAGTCCTATAAGGACAAGTAAAGGTGGTCTTCTCCTGACCCTATAGATATACAAATACCTGATCATAACTTGAATATCCATGAAGAAAATAATAAAATGCATGACCAGCTACCCTCTCAATCATTTGGTCCACAAAAGGTAAAGAGAAATGATCTTTCTTAGTAGCCAAATTGAGCTTTCGGTAATCAATACACACTCTCCAACTTGTGATGGTCCTAGTAGAAATCCTTTCACCTTTTTCATTTTCCATCACTGTCATGCCTGCTTTTCTTAGGCACACACTATACTGGATTCACCCACTCACTATCTGAAATGGGATAGATGATCCTTGGATTTAAAAGCTTCACAACTTCCTTCTTCACAACCTCCTGCATGTTTAAATTCAACCTTCTCTGTCTCTCCCTCATTTTCTTACATCCTTCCTCTAGATTAATCCTATGCATCACAACATTGGGACTAATCCCCCTAATATCAGAAATTTGCCATCCCATGGCTCTCATCTACTTTTTAATGGTCTCTAACACCTTCCCCTCTTGCACACAATCTAATTGGTTGGAAATGATGATGGGTAAAGTGTAGTCCTTACCTAGAAATGTATATCTCAAGTGGGAAAGTAAGGGTTTAAGCTCTAAAGTGGGTGGCATGATAATGGAGGGTGATTTGGGTGTAACTGTTCTCTCCAACTTCTCATTCTTAACTCCCTCACATAATTCATATTCTCTCACACTCTCATCCCTGTGCACTTCAAAAACTTCATCAACTTCTTTCACATACTCATCTATTACATCAATCTTCATGCTCACAGTAACATCCATTGACTTCTTTAAAGATTTAGACATGCTTAATTCAACCTACTCATCACCAATTCTCAAAACAAGTTTACCTCATGCATATCAACTAATGCCTTACCAGTATTCGTAAAGAGCCTACGCAGAATCAATGGACAATTTCTATGAGCTTTAAAATCCAACACAACAAAATCAACAGGAATAATAAACTTGTCTACTTTTATCAATACATCCTCCACAACTCCAAATGGCATCTTGATTGACTAATCTGAAAGCTGAATGAGCAGGGATGTTGGCTTAACCTCTCGTAATCCCAGCTTCCTAAAAATAAAGAAAGGCATCAAGTTAATACTTGCACCTAAAGCACATAAGCATTTAGAAAAAATCACCAATAACACATGGAATAGTAAAACTCCCTGGATCTTGTAGTATAGAAGGCATTGTACTTGAAATGATCGAACTACAACTCTCTGTCAAAGTTACCGTCTGATTATCTTCCCAGTACGTTTGTGCGTGAGTATGTCCTTAAGAAACTTCACATACTTGGGCATGGATTCCAAGGCTTCCACCACTGACAAATTTACCTGTAGTTTCTTTAGTTTCTCCAAAAAGTTGGAGAATTGAGAGTCTACCTGGTGTTTCCTCAAACTCGACGAATATGGAATCTTGGGCTTGTAGGGTGATGGTGGTATATATGGTCTTTCTTTCCCCTTCTCCTCCTCCCTCTCTTCTTCTATCTCATTGCCTTTCCCTTTCTCTAGACTATCCTTTTGCACAATCGGCTCCTCCAACTGTTTGCCACTTTGAAGTGTAATAGCCTTGAGCCATTCCCTTGGGTTGTCCTCTATATTGCTTAGTAGGCTACCTACATTTCTAGAAGATAGAGTGTAGCAAGTTGACCTACTTGTACTTCTAGCTTATAGATAAAAGAGGAATTATTCTTGGTAATTTGATCAAATTTGTGCTCCATCCACTTTTGATTCTCTTCCACCCTTGTGATCTTGGAGCCCAATGTATCCATCAGCTTCTCTACCATCTTGTCTATCTTGTTTTCCAAAGTGCTTATACAATCTTGTTGAAATCCAAGAGGTCTTTGCGCTCTTACTTGACCACCTGCATTGATAGAATTCCAAGAAAAATTGGGCTGATTCTTCCACCTCGGATAATACAAGATGGAATAAGGGTTATTACCTCTTTGTTGCTGGCCCACGAAGTTTACCTGCTTAGTACCATCCGCTCCTAATAAGAAACATCCTACCGTGTCGGGGTTGTCTTTCTCGCATAGTTCGCATTGTAAATGCATGGCTCGAACTAAAGATGAAGATGCTCCTTACATATTATTGAACTACTTAGCTAGGACTGTAATTTGAGCTTATAGAGTTGTCATCGAGTCAATCGGTATCATTCCTTTATACACTTTTGACCCTGGCCTACTCTGCTCACTTTCCCACATGCAACTATTGCTTACCATCTCCTCTAAAAGATCTTGAGCAGCATCAATAGTTTTTCTCATCAATGATCCCCTAACAGCTGCATTTATGGTCCCTCTTGTAGTCAGATTCACACCATTATAATATGTCTGTAATAAGAACTCCTTCAGAAGGTTGTGGTGTGGGCAGCTTCATACAACGATTCCCCATCAGTCTGTTGAAAATTGGTGATCTACTTGATGATCTTAGTTGTCTTAGTGAGAGGGAAGTACTTTGCCAAGAATGCTTGGGCTAGCTGCTCCCAAGTGGTGATTTGACCAAGCTAAGTGAGTTGTACCATGCCCTTGCTCGATCTCTTATAGTGAATGGAAACAATCTGAGCCTCATAGCATCATCAGACATCCCGTTGAACCTGAATGTATGAAAAATTTCCAAAAAGTTAGCCAAGTGGGCATTGGGATCTTCATGTGACAACCCATAAAACTAAAAACTACTTTGAAGTATATTGAGGATTGTAGGCTTGATCTCAAAGTTATTGGCTTGAATAGCAGGCCTTGCAACTCCTTGAGGACTGAACCCTGGCCTCGTGAAATCCATCAAAGTTCTCTAAGCTCCTCCGTGCTCTCCTTCTTCCACCATAGTTCTTTGTAAATTCTCCTAGTGCTTCGCTCTCCTCAACTCTCGTTCGTGCCTTGTTATATTTGATAACCCTTCATCACTGAATTCGGTGGACCTTTGCATGCTCCTTGTGTTCATACCCCTGTAAATACATAAGGAAAAGTATCAAAACACTCAAATAAAAGTCAACCAAACTAAACAAGATGCTAAATAAAACAATCTTTAGTCACTACACCAAAAACTTGTTGAGTGATTAATTAATTGTAAAACCAAACTACCAGTTTCACGCTCAAAACCGTAAGTATACTAGTCTTATTTGTAGTAAAGAACGGATATCGTTCCTAGGAGGATTGTATCTAGATATCCTATTAATTTGGCTTACACTTTGATCAAGAAATCAATTTAAGCAAATTAAATAAAAAGAAAACAAATAAATGAGACGCAAACAAATTTGGAAGCAGGAGCGAGCAACACAACCAATCGTAACACAGTAGAAGAAAATTCGAAGAAAAACCAAGATTTAACAATAGGATTTGTTGTTATCCCTTTGTTTCCCTTTAGTTAATTAATATAATTTATAATTGGCCTAAAATTTCCAAATATTTTAGCTACCCTCTCTCAAGGTGCATCTAAATGTCAATAGCTAAATAATTTATGATTAGCTTTGGGATCTCTCGACAAGCAAAGCCTTTCCTAAACATTTAACTAGCTATGAAGCTATCTTATAAGCAGTCTATCAATTTATTGAAATCTTTTTCTAACAAATTAATATCTTATTATCTGTAGATCTATTAAATGCCAACTCTCGTTGTACATCTAACACAAATTACCCAACTCACTCTATCGATTTGTTGTAGGGTTTAAGCTCAATAAACAAAAAATATATTCCTAAAATTAAATTAATAACAAAAGGGTCCCAAATAATTCAAACAACAAATCCTAAAAATATTTTAACCACACATAATAATAAAAATAAATTTCATCAAGTCTATATTCTTGAAAATACAAAACATAATAAAATAAAAGAAAAAATAAAAATAAAAATAAAATAGAACTTGATAAACTCTTGAAGTTTTGGAGCTAGTATGTAGCTCGAAGTTTGTCTCCTAGAGTGCTGTCTCTTTTTGCTGCATTTCTGTTTAAGTTTTTCTGCAACTCCTCTCAATCTGCTACTGCGCAACTCTCTTCTATTTTCTGCTCCTCTTATTTATTGCGTCTCCTTCTGCTTGTCATATGCCTCTTTGTTGATTTTTCTATCCGCCTCTTGTTCTTTTCATCTGTCCGAAACTCCTCTAGGGTTGCTTTTTGTTTCTTGTTTGCTGTTTGTTGTCTAGGGCCGGGTCTTGGAGGCTTGGATCTGCTTGGAGGTGAATTGGGCTTGTTTGGAGGAGAGGAGGCGCTTGGAGCTGTAGCTGGAGACGTGTGGACTGGTGCTAGGTTGGGCGAGGCCTAGGCAGGAGAACACAGGCGGACGGGTAGGCAGAGACACAAGCTCGGGTCTCGTCACCTGGGTGCAGGTGCAGGTTACTGGGGAGCTGGGAAGTTGGGCTTGAGGCACTGGTGGGCTGGGCAGATGGCAGGCTAGTCACACGGGCTGCTGGCTGGGCAGGGCAACGCACAGGGCTCGGGCTTAGCTGCTAGGTCAGGCTCTTCTTCCAGCTGCTATTTTTTCTTTTCTTTTTTTTCAACTTTAATTTTTAAATTTAATTTACCTACATAATAAATAAATACACCAATAAAAATTAATTCTAACCCAACATTAGTAATTAAATAATAAAAAAGATATAAATAAAAACATTGAAATAAACAAAACTTACTCTAAATTAATACTAAACACAAATAAAACAATAATTAAAATTATACTAAATAAAAACACATAAAATAAATCTTAAAATACAATAATAATAACCTATTATGCAAGAAACAAATGTAAAATACTTAGAAAAACACATACAAAAACATAATTATCAGACAGCCTCTTGGAGGAGATTGGGATTCCTAGATAGGTGAACTGGAGCTCACCAAGGCTCAATCCAAAAATAGTGAATAATCACTATGCTTTATGATAGGAACTAGCTTAGACATACAAAATATTTTCTCTCTATTAATGGCTAGAATAGATAGTTCCTGTAAGATTTTAATTTCCATCATAATAGTGCTCAAGGAGTGCACATCTATCCTTGATAAGATTACCAAATCATCTGCAAAACACAAATTGATTAGTTTAAGTTTCTTACAACTAGAATGAAATCTAAATTTATCATCTAAAGTTGTCAGTATCTTGAATAATCTATTAAGGACTTCCATTATGAAGTTGAAAATATAGGGGCCTTCTCGAATTCCATACGCCCCTTTAATTAGTTTAGAATGTTGGCTATTAACTATCATGTTGTAAGAAGTAGTAGAAAGGCATTCCTTGACCCAACCAATGAACATAATAGGAAGACCAAAATATTGAAGCACATAAACAATGAAACTCTAGCTTATAGAGACATAGGACTTTAATATACTGATCTTTATTGCACAGTTTTTACTAGCTTGTTTCTGAGTATATTTTTCATCAATTCTTGTGCATGAAAAATATTGTTTCTGATCTGTCTACCATTGATAAAACCAACCTGAGACAATTCAATGTAATTAGGACACACAACTTTAAGCTTATTAGTGATAACATTTGCAATAACTATATATTGTATTATAACAAGTAGTAGGCCTACACTCTTTCAGAAAGGAGGGGGTTGGATTCTTAAGAGCAAATCATGCCATAATTCTGTTGATCTCTTTAAGTAATTTACTTGTGCGGAAAAATTCAAACATTACACATAAGACATATTGTCTAGTGGTTTTCCAACTTCTCTAGAAAAAGAAAACAATCATGTTGTTTAAACCTAATGCTTTGTTTGGGTGTAGAAAAAAGAGAGCTTTTCCACCTCCTTTATTTCCATAGTTTTAGCAAGTAATTCTACATCTTGAACAGAAATTGTTTGTTATAGGGTATACTAAAGAAGTGCAAGGGATGAAAAAGTGTCCACTGCTGATCCAAGAGTACCAGGAAAATAATCAAATACCCCTTACATTATATCATCATGCAATTAAGCTCTAGTCCTATTACTCCTCATCAAATAATTTAGTTGATTGTGGTTCCTTTTGGCTAAAGCTAGTCTGTAAAAAGAAAGTTGTACATTTTCCACCATCCTTAAGCCATTGAACTAGAGGTCTTTGAAAATTAATAGAATCGTGGCATTTCAACGCCTAGGTATGTCGTAGTAGCGCTAATTTTTGTCTATCTGAACATAGGAGTTGCTGCAGTCCCTCTAGAGCAATGTTTGAACAATATTAAGATCCATTAAAGTGGATGGATTGCCTTATTTGTTTCTAGCATGGATTGTCTATTTCGGGTCTTCAATTCTTCATACACTCTGCCATGTTTTTGCATTAGTCTAAAGCTCTAAGTTCCTTGCACCTCCTAATTGTTTCCTCTCTGAATTGCTTCTTAAAACCCTTCCATATCAACTAGGTAATTATTAAACTAGAAAGGATAGCTTCTCTGGACATGCCTCACTACATTACTAGTTATAATAGGTGTATGGTCTGAAAATAGAGGATTGAAGACTGAGATTCTGGAAAGAAATTCAGCCATTACTCATTCACTAGAGCCCTATCATTTTCTTGTGGATAGCCATGTGATTAGACTATTTGTTAGACCAAGAATAAAAATACCCATCAAAACTCAAATCCGTGAGTTGAACTTGAGACAAGCAATTTTTAAAGCCATTTAACTAATTTTTCATGGAAATGTGTCCCTCAACTTCTTCAAGATAAACCATATTATTAAAACCACTGATTAATCATATTATGCTCCATAACCTACAAGCTTTTCCTTAAGGGAACTCATTTGAACACTGAGTTAAAACTATAAGTAAAAGTTACCTCGAACACTACAAAAACGCTGTAGAATGCTGCATAATTCTAAGTTTCAAATGTATGAATTGAGCCGAGCTCTGAAATTCCATAACATTAATTCTACTATTATCAATTGGCACTATGATACAATCATTGTAGTGAAAGTCATGATTAGTCAAAACATCCCTAGAACCAGGTAATGCCTTCATCAACTTACTGTCATTAACCTTGAGCTTGGTTTCCAAAAGGTCTATCAAAACAAGCTTATTTTTCAAGACAATGTCTCTAAGTGCTAACATTTTATTAGGTTGTTTATGCCTAATTTTAAAAGGCTTGATAATGCATAAACTAAAAGATGATTTAATAATTGTGTAATGCATACAACAGAGCTTCTAACATTCTTCTAAATCATGGATTATAACTTGATTAATCACTAACTGATCATAAAAATCAGTAGTTAAAACTAAAAGAAAAGGAAAAAGTTCAAAAAATTTCCAAAATGTTAAAACTTAAAGAAATGGGGGAAGACAAATAAGGGATTTTGTTAAAAGGGATGCTAGAAACTTATTGTGAGTTTCTTCCCTTTTGAAAACTCACAGGAAATGATGAAATTTACTAGAAATTGAGAGGATATTAAATAATGGGTCTTACAGATGAAGATATTTTTCAAAGGGTAATGTAGGTTCCATAAGAGAGAGAATGATTTAGGAAAAGAAAATTTGTAATTTGAAGGAGAAAAGATGACAAAAATGAGGGAATAGGAGCTTAGGATAGTCAGTGATGTTAGTTTAGAAGGAAAGATAGCCAAATAAATAATAAGACAGAGGGTAACTCTTTAAACCTGACACACAGTCAACCTATTAGAAACAAATCAACCGATAATTGATCAACATATATATTATCGGTTGACTAGCGCATCTAAAAAATGAATAAATTCGAGGAATAACACACGTAAAAGAGTATGAACTCAATTAATCATATTTTCTTCATCCATTAATATTTAAGCAAAATTTTTAAACACAAATTTTTTCAATCAATCATGATCAAAACAATAATTTTTAACCATATTTTAATCATAATAATTCAACAATTATTCAATCAATAATATCCCAAACAATTTTCAAAATTTCACACATCATTAGTTTTATCATAAATTGTCCAAAAAACGATTTTACAAAACAATAGTGTACGTCTCAAATTGAATTTCACAAATATCTCTTTTGATTTTTCCATTTCATTCAATAATTCACCTGCTTAGAGGTACCTAAAAATAATAAATTTTCAATACCCACATCAATCCTTGAGGGTTAGTTTGGTATTTATCCTTAACGCCTAGGTGTAATGTCTCTAATCCTTTAATATAAAAAACATGCTATATGATCATAATATGAAAAATAAATACAAAAAATGGAGAATGTTATCTATATACATTCCTATAATCATTTCTAGGTTTAAGAATATTATAAGACATTTGTTGAAAGTTTTTCATAGATTGTGAAAATGTTCTTCTATGATCAAACCTTTATTGAGGGGTCTCCTAAATCATGCTCTTTAACTACACATAAATGCGTGAAGCCTTGGCGTAGGTTGTTATCTACTAGAAGATGCATTTTGAGTAAATGGAGTAGGTGGGGACTCATCTTCCAAGTTCTTTCCACTAATAATGGTAGTCTTATTAGATGATGGACCATTATCACTAGAATATCCTAAACCATGCTTGCCATTAACGAACTTTTGTGCTCCTAACATAGTTTCTAAATTTTCATTTTCCTTTGTAAATGAGAATAACATACCTCTTTAAGTAATCCATCATCACATTAATAATGAATAGAATGAAAATGAGAATAACATACCTCATCATTTGCCATGAAACATACATTTGCTACTTTGTCATTCTCGACATCACTTAATTCGATTGACTAGTTAAGACCAGTGATAGCTATGATTTACTGGACTTTAGTTAGTTGATTATTTTTAGTTGGTTTAGTTTAAATTTATCGTAAATTAATTATCAAATAATTAAAACACAATTCCTTAAAATGATTTAAAAATAACAAATACAATAAATATATCGATCAACAAGTAAGAAAGTAGAGTATTTTTATGACTCCAAAATTTTGAACCCACAGGGAAATGTTGCAATAATTAGGTCATTCAGATTACAATTATCTAGAGAGCTTTGGATTGAGAATTGATTAAATCTAAAGGAACTATACCTAGCTAAAAACTTCCAAAATTTGCAATGATTTCCAAAATGCTTAAGAATTGCCAAATTGATTAATTAGCTAAGGATTAGGCCTTAAATTACTTATCTGAGTTATGAAAAGTTGGAATAGAATTTAGGATCTTCACTAATTCAAAACAAAGCTATGGTCAACTCAATTCCTTTTGTTCAACATTCCAATTCCATGGTTTGGTCTACCAATAACCAAAGGAAGCATGCTTAAAGTTAAAGAAGTTCTAATCCTAAAATGGTGTGTTCTAAGACTAGTACCCTCATGATTAATCAACTAATGGTCATGTATTGATTAAAATCATGTTGTTTGCCGATTTTTCCAATAAATTAAGTGATTGGTCCTCTACACAATCATTTAGAATCTTATTTTAAGTGGCCAACTTAAAACAAGGTTTAAGAACACAAATAAACAAAGATTATCATTCAAAAATGTGTTCAAAACTCAAGCAATCCATTTAGGAACCTATCCTTAGCATAAATTTTGATGAGAACATAGTACGTATGCAAGAAAATTTAGATATAACATTAAACCAAATGTTTTTTAATATATGTGAACAAAGAGTAAGAAGCAAATGAAATAAGGGTTTAGATTTTACCAAATGATGTTCCAAAGTGTTACACAACATTTAATATTTTTTACAAACCACTGATAATCCTTAATTACAACCTAAAATATACAAATACAAAGTTTGGAAAGAAACATAAACAAAAACCTAACATAAAGGAAGAAAAGAGAAATCTAAAATAAATATGAGATTTTTTGGCTAAAACTAGTGTTATCTCACTTAGTTTTAATCTTTGAGGCTTTATTTATATGTTTGGAGGAAGTTGGAACCAAGGGGACACGTTGCAGCCAATGAGAGAAGAAGCTGTAGCTGGAAAAATCTCGACAGGTAGTTAAATGATGCTTGATAGAGAGATAAACGTCTCTGTAAAACCACCGATATTAAGGTCCCCATAAGGAATAAAATGCAAGTTTTTAATAGTTAAATGACAAGATGATAGCTCCCGTATTTTTACTCCATTTTCCAAAATTTTCAACTGTAAATTTATGATTTTCTTCACTTTTGGGCTTTAATATGGAATGCAAATCAATCCAAAGGACAATTAAACATTTTAACATCAAATTGGAGAAAATGTACCCTAAATCATAATCAAATTTAGATGAAAATGCATCAAATTCATAGCCTAACATTGACTAGCCCTTTGCTTAATACTGGTTATCTACCAAAAATGTTTTAGTCCCTTTTTTAATCCCATTTTATCATATTTAAGGATAAATTATTCACACTACATCATCCCTAATCTCATTTTTTAATCATACCATATCATCCACGCTAGTGAGGTAAAATTAAATTTTTTAATTTTTTCTAAAAGGCCACGATCGTGGTTTAAAATTAAACGGGTGTGGCTATTCTTCTCTATATTAAAATCCATGAACATGGCTTGAAGGCCCGAGTTATGGTGATTTTGTCTCAAGAATTTTAATGTTCCAATGTCATTTCTTTTACTTTACTTTCTTTCTCCAGCCTTATTCATCCCCAAAAGTACAATATTTAATCCATCAGCCCATTTAAAAATTCAATTAAATAAAACATCATCCATCTATTGATTGAATTGAGAAGATTATAAAGCAAAAGATAAGGAATGGTCATCCTTTGCAATGGTAATAAGAGTTAATGAAGATGAACATTGGATATTTGCAGCAATGACTAATTGATCAAGATTGAATATAAATATGTTTGATTAGTAGGAGAAATAAACACAATGAGTTTTCAGTTATCTAAGTGTATTCTAAGTCTCCTATTTGGGTTAGTATTTGGCTGGAATCATGTGATGTTGTTTGCTCCAATGTGTTGAGGGCCTCCTTTTATACCAAAAGTGTTTTTTTTAGTGAAACATTTCTTTTATGTTATCTTACTAAGGTTATTATTAAGCCTTACGAAAGGAATTAGACAAGATTATTCTTGAGCCTTATAAAAAGAGTGAGAAGGTTATTCTTGAGGCACAAAAGGAGCTTATAGTTGAAAAAGGTGTAATCAAAATTGGTGATATATATTTGTTTTTTATTTCTTTTAATTTTATATATCCTTTTCATCTTGTTTGCATATTCTTTTATTTATCTTTTCAATTTAGATAAAGTGTATGTAATATGTAAAAGAATTTTTTTCTCCTAATTCACCCTCTCTTAGGTGCCATATAGGATCGATAATTGATATCTGAGTTAAGTTTCAAATAAAGTTCAATTCTAATGGATTAGTGAGCAAAGATCTTATAGCATATTTTATGAATTCCGTAGCTTCCTTATCTAGACTAGAAGGCCATAATCCTCACAAAAATCCTTTCTTTAATGGAAGTAATTATTTTCATCAGAAGAATAGGATGAGATTCAATTTGATGGGAAAAATTTCCGATTTATAGATGATGGTGTCACAAAAGTTTTTCTTGCCTACTAAGCTTGTAGGTAATGAACTAGTGTTAAAAAATAAAATGAATGGAATATTGAAGAAAAGAAATTGATATCCTTAAATTGTAAGGACACACATATTTTATACTTTTTTTAGTATAGAAGAATACAATAGGATCCCTATGTGTGAAATTGTCTATGGTATGTGGCATACTTTAGAAATCACTTATGAAGGCACAAACCAAATGAACGAAACTAAAATAAGCATGCTTACTTATGATAACAAACTTTTACAAATGTTGCATGATGAGAAATTTTCCATTATGTATGCTTATTTTAATAATATCATAAGTGCTATAAAAGGCCTAGGTAAGACATATTACAGTGTTGAGCTTGTTCAAAAAATCCCTATGTTCCTATCAAAGCCATAGGAAGCAAAGGTAATAACAATTGGAGAAGCTAAAGATCTCAATACACTCCCTGTTGACGAACTCATTGGTTCATTGTTAACATATGAAATGAGGATGAACAATATTTAAGAGAAGACCAAGATATAGCCCTAACCACGATTATGTTTCTAACCGGCTAACCAGCGATTTAATAATTGACGATTATGGTTTAGAAACCGTAACCGTGATTAACAGTTCTAAACAGTAACTGGAACCATTATTAATAATTTCGGTTGTGGTTAGTCTAATTTAAAAACTGTGAACCGACGGTTAAACGGGTAGTTTATTTATAATTATTAATTTTTATCAATTAATTAACTAAATTAAAAATTATATTCTAAAAAATTAAACAAAATTTAACATTATATTAAAATTTTAGTTAAAAAATATATGTAATTTTATTTAATAAAAAGATATATTATTTTGAAAAGATGAATTTATAAAATATATATTTATATTTATTATTATATACAAATTTTAAAAAAGTAAAAAA
>JAOXYD010066134.1:0-12790 GCA_028565735.1 Pinacopodium congolense | reverse complement strand
TTAAATAATAATAAAAACACCAAACACAAATAAAAATACTTAAATAAAAAAACTTATTTCAAATTAATACTAAACACAAACAAAACAATAATTAAGATTATACTAAACAAAAACAAATAAAATAAATATTAAAACAAAATAAAAACAACTTATTATGCAATAAACACATGAAAACACTTAGAAAAACACATTCAAAAAAACAATTATCACTTTGTAGATTTGACCTAACTTATTTGACTCGAATGAGGGAAATAGTGTAGCAAGGTAGGAAGACTAACTTTTTGTGAGATCTAAAGGGGTGTTAGTGATAGGGCGTCATGTTTGTGTGTCGAATGTGGATGGATTGAGAGATGAGATTCTAAGGGAGGCTCACAATGCACCTTATGTTATACATCTAAGGTCTATGAAGATGTATACGAATCTCAGACCATATTATTAGTGGCTTTAAATAAAGAAAGATGTAGTTGAGTATATAGCGTGATGTTTATCTTATTACTAGGTTAAGGTTAAGCACCAGGCCCTTAAAGGCAATTTGAGACCTTTGGCTATTCCTTGGTGGAAATGGGAGAGGATTATGTTGTATTTGAAAGTAACGTTGCCGAGGATGAGGCATAAGCATGATTTAGTATAGGTGATTATTTATAGATTGACTAGTTAGTAAATAAATTCCTTACACAAGTAGGCTAAGGGGTATGTAAATGAGATTGTGAGATTGCATGGAGTGCCTTTGACTATTGTTCCATATTAGAATTCGAGATTCACTTCTCAATTTTGGAGTAGTTTACAGTCAGGGTACTAAGCTAATTTTGAGTATTGCTGTTCATCTATAGTCAGATGGGTAGCCAGAACAGAGTATTCAGACTCTAGAGGATATGATGAGGGCAAGTGTGTTGAATTTTGAGGGAAATTAGGATCGGTGTTTTTCACTGATGGAATTTGCTTACAAGAATAGTTATCACTCAAGTACTAGTATGACACCTTATTAGGCTTTACATGGGAGGAGATGTAGAGATCTGATTTGTTGGGATATTGAGAGAGCTAGAATTGTGGATGGTCTCGATTTGATTCAAGAAACTATAGAGAAGATTAATGTTGTGAAGAAATGCCTTAAGGCAGCTCAAGATTTTAAAAAGATTTATATGGATAAATATCATCGAGAGATGGAGTATGAGGTCAGAGATAGAGTGTTTTTTTAGAATATTGCCTTAGAAAGGGATTATGCATTTTGGTAAGAGAGGGACGTTAAGTCTCAAATATATTGAACCTTATGAGAATTTACAGCTTATGGGACCTTTGGTTTATAGAGTGGCTTTGCCTCTGGAGTTGCCTTAAATTGACGAGGTGTTCCATGTTTCTATCTTTAGATGGTATAAATCATATCCTAACCATGTGATATTGGAGCTTGAGATAGAGGTGGCTAGGGATATGACCTACAAGGAGGATTGGATGGAGATTTTGGAGAGGGAGAGGATGGTAGGTGACTTTAATGAGATATTTTGATGGTATGAGTTTTATGAAGCCATCATCATTTGATATAGTAGGTTACTTTAGAGGTCGAAGATGATTACGATCAATAATACCCTCATTTGTTCGAATCTCTAGGTATCTAATTTAATTTCGAGGACAATAGTTTTGTTAAGGGGGTAAGTACTATAAAGATTAGTTATTTTAGTGCTTAGACTTGGGTTTGGGCCTTGGCCAAGCCTATGTGATGACTTAATATAGCCTAATTTTAATTAAAAAAATTGAAAATTTGGATGAATTGAAATAAAATTCACAGACTAGCCAAATTTTGGTTTCAGTTTTTCTGTACAAAAATCATTATTACAATGTATAAACAAAATTGAAGAAGTTGGTTTTTTTGGGTAGCATTAATGAGGAATTATAGTAGAGGAGAGTTGAGTGAGAGTAAAGAAGAAGAAGTTGTTGCAACGAAGCTATTTGCTACAAATTTTGGTGAGTCTTTGTTGTCAATTTTTGTTGTTTTTACTTGAGGTTAAAGGTTAAATTAATCATTTTTATGATAGGAGGCAGATAGCACTGATTCATAGGATTCTAGAAACTTTTCACTGAAGTTAAGCTCCTTCTTCAACCTTATTCCCCTTCTTAAACAACTATTGTTGTGCCTACATGCTTGCATTGATCTTGAGGAGATGATAATGATAGAGAGGGAGTTAGTGAACTCAGTCATTTGTAAGAGATAGTGGACGTCAGTAAAGGAAGTTAGAGTTGTAAAAGTCTAGGATAGGAATCACACAATGAAAGAGAACAAAGGAAGTGGAGTGTCAAGGGAAGAATAAAGGAGAAGAAGAGGAAGATAGGTTAAGTTTTCGTGCATTGGTGGTTTAGATTTATTTTAGGGATTTTGATAAAAATTGATATTACCCAATTATACACCTTTTAGGCATATATTTATGATCATTACTTTAGGTTTAAGAGGAAATTCCACATGATTTTGGATGTATATTGGATCAATTCTTGAATAAAATGCTTCTTATGTTACTTGTGATGATTGTTTAGATTATATAGAAATTTTGGAACATTTTAAGGCAATTTTGGATCTAAAAGAGGCATGGGATAATTTAAGGACTAGAGCATCAAGTTAGGAGGCTCCACACCAAATATCAAAGTTATATGACGAATTATGAAGACTGTATAAAGGAAGGATCATAATAAGCAAACCTAGAAAACAAATTTCGTGCAGCTAGCTTTGGGAAGGCATTAGGTATACTTATAAAGCTTAAAATGCTAAGAAATCTTACAAAGAGCTAAAAAAAACATACGAGGAGCCTACATTTAAATTTCGTAAAAATTGGAGGTCTGTAGACAAAGATATAGCAAAAGGATTGAGTAGTGTTGAAAGCTGAAAAAGTTAACATGGAAAATTAGTAGGGTTGACGTGTTTAATTTTATTTTATGCTATTTGGACAATAAAAGACATCAAAAAAACTCTAACAGCCACAATTCTGACATTAAGACACATCAAAGACAAAAATAGAGGGTTTTGGAAGAGGAAAAACGTGAAGAAACTCAAGAATAAGGAAGACAATCAAGATTCAGCAAGTGCTATCCATATTTCGACCAAGAGGGCCATCATCATCATTACTAGTTTTCTCTTTCTCTTACTTTCCTCTTGATGTTTAATCTAGATATTGCTTATTTGAACATGGTTATGGATTGCTAAATCTACTTTAGGATTGCTCTTGAATTATTTATCCAACTTTTACCATATTGATTTAATGCATACTTATTTGCGTTAATTGTTTAACTTATAACCACTTCAAATCGAGAGACTATTTTTATTTATTTGAATTATGGTACATAATGAGAGTTGGTAGCTTTACGGACCTAAAATTAATTGATTAATAGGTGATTAAAAAGAGATCTTAATTACTTGTTAATTGTCCTCGGGATTGCTTTAAATCTAACTGCATTGTTTAGGAGTAGTGTTCTGAATGGAGAGGTTATAATTCAACTTTTAGGTAGTTCAATTAGGATTAATTGATTAGATCTCAAGAGAGGATAATCAAAAAAAGGATATCTAGGATCAAATACAATTAAATCAATAGGGTAAAATGAATATAAACAAGGATAAGACAACCCTTAAGTCTCTATTATTGAGTATCTTTTGTGTTTTGCTTTCTTTTGTCAGTTTAATCCATTGAGTTTGTTAATTTAGTTTAATTTTCAGTTTGTATACCTTTCTTTTATCTTAAACAATGTTCTATTTAGATTTTTAGGTGCCTATAATTAATCCTTATGGGATCGATATCAGTTATACTATGAGTTATGACTTGTATACTTGCAGTATAAGTAAAATTATTAAACAAAAATTAAGGTGTTTTTAGTAAATCGTATATCATCAGCATTTCTAGAATTTTATATTTTATTGGAGGGTAGTTTTGAAAAGAATATTAAAGGCAGTTTTAAGAATTTGGAATCTATTAAAGGTGGTTATAGAAAACCAAGGTTCAATGTTATTTTTCAAAATTTCAAAATTTATCAGGGTAGAATGGAAATCTACATTTTTGTGGCATTTTGGTAACTTAAATTTCGTGGCTTTTTAACTATTAGAATAACGTCGAGCTTAGGAGTTTATTTTAGGCATAGTTTTGATTTGGGCTTATGGCGGTTGGTTTATGTTTGGACTTTTGTATTTGGAATTTATTTGTGGCTTTGATGTTGGTTTTTTAGTCTATATGGGATTAAGTGATTAATTGGACAAATTGGGGCTCTTAAATTAATTTTAGACCTTTAAGATCGTGACTCTTTAGTAATTGGACCTAATGGAGTTTTGATGTTTGTTTAGGTCTTATTGAGTAATAGTGGAGCTTTGCACCAACTAAGGGAATTTGGGCTTCAAGAATTCGAGTAAGGATTTCTAATTTACTCTTAAAATATTTAATTGAGACAAAACATTATAAATTTAGTATTATGTAAATTAGGCAAAATTTGGATTTTTCTTAATTAAGGTGCTAATGTTATCAATTTCTTGCAAATGGTATTACTTAGGATTTCTTTAAAAATATGACATTTGAAAGATTGTTGGTTAAATGTGAATAATTGATAGATTGTCTAATTATTTGATGAATTGACCAAGCAATCCTCATTATTTTATTCGATGGAAAATTTTAATATGATTTTTTAATTAAGCAAGAATGCCTAAACTATGTTAATTGATTTGATTAACAAAATTTCAATGTTAATTCTTTAATAAATTGCATTATGTGCATGAACATGTCCTTAATGTTTAACTAGTTTTCCAATTTAGTCTTGTAATTTCAACATTTTCTATTTAAGTCCTACATCTTTACGTTTGACACCAATTCAGTCCTTTTGTCATTTTATATTAATGGAAATCTAACATGACTAAAAAACGAAGATACATGGGAATCACGTAAGTAACAATAAACAATAAATCTGTATTTGAAAGGATTAAACTATACGTCATAACCATGTATGGATAGAATAAGTCAAATGACTTTGGCATTCATGATATTTAGATGATCATAACATATCATTAGGTGTTAATCTCAATTTATGATTATAAATTATTTAATTAGAGAACTAAAATAAATTAATATGATTATAATTATTACAAGCGTATTAAAAACCTAAAGAGTCATACATAAAGGTCTACTAAACGAGAAATTTTTAATTAAAATGGATTTAATTATGAAATTGGAGAAACTTCAAGGAAAAATAATATTTAATTTTATTAAGATTAAATTATAATTATAGTTAAATTTTAATTTTAATCTTGATTTGTGTTCACATTTTATATTAAGAAAAAAAATCTAATTTTCCTATTATATAATGAAGAAAGAAAAAAATAGCTAGGGCCATTCTTCTACTTCCACTCACACTAGTTTTGAAATCTTATTAAGATAGGAATAAATATCTCAACTTTTATGATTAGGATTATAAGATATTTTTCTAAATTTGTAATCCTTAATTGTAGTATGTTTCCAAGTTTTAGTACGCTAAATTAATTAATTAAAAATGAGATTTATCATTTTTAAGAATAGAGTCCTACCTTATAGAGATTATAAATTTAGATCAGCATTTTCTAAATTTTAGTATAATTTTAACATCAAATTTTCTTATATTAATGATTTATTGTTATAACTACTCTCAAATATTCTTCTTCATACTTAAATAAATATTCTTATTTCTGATTCTTTAAGATATTAATTACTGATGCCAAATTTTCTCTCTTTCTTCTTTTACATCTCAATCCTTAATCTTTTCTAATTTCCAATTAGGTCTTATAACTTTAAAATTTGCTATTTCAGTCCTATACCTTTCTATTTGGTACCAATCCAAACTTTTTTATTTTTTGACTTTCTTACGTGGCTCTTCCGTGTCTTCCATGTAGGACTTCTGTTGATAGAAACTAACGAATGGACTATATTAGTTACAAATGCAAAGATAAAGGGCTTAAATAAACAATTTTAAATTTATAAGACTTAATTGAAAATTTAGTTAAAGATTAAGGACCAAAAACGAGTAGTGAATATTTTAGACATGAGATAAATATGAGTAGTGAATAAGATTAACAAAAATTTTAGGTATTATTATTTAGATTATAAATATTTCACAAATTAAGTGATTTTTACTCGATATGAGAAATTCGATATCTGGAGAATAGGTAAGGAATTCTAATTTATACCCTTTTAATATTATAATTATGTTCAAACTAATATGATTTAATTGATTATATGAAATGTGTGAAACTGGAAAGTTTTTAAAGATAGTTGCTCTTATTATTATTAAATTAGTATATGTAATAGGATTATGTGTTTAATTATTACATCATGAGCATACCCTATACTGTGATTAGGTGTTCGAGTGATGTCGTGGTATCAAATATGAGATGATTGAGAGATACCTTGTGCCAGATATATATATATATATATGCGTATACGATGTTTGATTTATCTGCAAAGAGTGAGACTATGATATGATGACTTAAGCCGACGAACCATTGAATATAGTTTACTAGGTTAATTAGGGCCTTAATTAAACTGAAATAACAAAATTTAGTAGAATTGAAAGACATTATACCCTTTTGCATTCCCTGACTAGTTGCATATCGTGTTGAAAATAACTTATATATAACAATATTTGTAAGTACATATTCACATATTATTATTCTAATATTTTTTCAAGGGTAAATATAGAATCCTTGTTGAGTTAGCAACTTACCCATTGCCCATAGGTGTTTTTCAAGACATAGATTTGTTTCGATGGATCCCAGTTGCAAATTTATTTTTATTGTTTTAGAGGTGGACTATTTGGTTGTATTAGAATTGAGGTGATAGACAAGTCAACTGGAATTAATAAGATTTGAGTTGGAATTTATTTGTGTGTAGTTTATCGATTAATTTTCTAGAACATTAGTTTTAGTGGTATCAAAGAGCATATGGTTTTATGATTGAAAATTTAGGGATGTTACATTTAATGGTATTAGAGAGCTTATGGTTTTATGATTGAAATTTTAAGGGTGTTATGAGATGAAAGAAAGCAAAAATCCCTAAACTAATGAGAGAACAAAAAATAAATAAGTGGCTATCAAAGTAGAAAGAAAATGTGATGTCTAGGTCTATTTCGAGTCCTTAAATACACCCCCATTAGGGTTTAAGATTATTTTAAATGAAAAAACTTGAATGTTTTCGGGTTTTATGGAGAAACAACATTTCTATGACATTAATGACACTTAATAGCACCTTTAATGGTGCTAAGACATATCGTAGTTTAAGGGCCTAATTGTCAAGCATAAACAGTGAGATTAACGACCCTGATAATTACTACCCTTGAAGCTTTAGATTTTGATACTTTTTCAATCTTTCTCCAAAATTCTCCAAACTTCATATTTTTAGAGATAAAAAACATAATAATATAATAACCTACCTTTCTCCAAATGTCGGTACCTTCATTTCAACTCATAATAAACATAAATTAGGCATTTGGTATCAAAATAAGGGTGAAACTGCATAAAAACACATATTAGAATTCAATATATTGCACCCATATCAAAGATGATTGATACTTTCTATTATTTTTTTAAGCATCGCTCATGTGTATAAATAACAAGTCACCTATCACTGCAATTACATAAGAGTATAGGAATATTAGTAATACCATCAAGTTGGTATTCCTAAGCGTCAAGCATATATTGTATATTTGACTTATAATTAAAAAGATACATAAAAGGTTTGGTGTCAATGAGAGATAAAAATTTGAAAGATACTTTATACTAGCAACAATAAAGAGTCAATGATGTTATAGATTAAAACAGTTGCTAAGTTTAACTTTAAAAGTAATTTATGGAGTTCAACCTCCATTTAAGCAATGTATAAGATGGACTTTAAGTTAAGTTAGGGATCAATTTTAGACTAGTCCATGCCCTCTAATATATTATATGTCATTTTATTAATTAATGGCATATGCATGCCTTAAGTTAATATCCATAATTAACTATAACAATCTGTAAACCAAATTTTTGTTCTCCTTAGGCACAGGTACTCTTGAATGTAGTGAAGTGCATCGTGTATAATAAAATGTAGGGAAAGACTTCATTAGGGCATAGACACACCTTAAACTAGTGTTTATAATTAACTACAACCAAATACATATTAAGGATTTCCTTTCTTATCATATGGGCATGATTTGAGATAATATTTACTATTACATGTAACAATATATTGATGAAAAACTTTCTTTTTTTAAGGCATAGGCACTCTTTAAGATTGTATTCGTAATTGATAATAAGATGTTGACAAGAAAATTCCTTCCTTAAAGCATGAGCTCACCTTAATGTCGCGCTTAGTATTTTATATAACAAAAAGTGAACAAAAGACTTTATTTCTTAAGGAAAGCTAATGCCTTAAGGAAGCATCCATAATTGAATATAATCAAATGTAGGAAAAAGATTTTATTCCTTATTATAATCAAATGTACACCTGAAGGTAATGCACATTGTCGAGCAAAACAAAACCTAGACAAAAGATTTCCATCATTAAGGTATGTATGTGTGTTAAGCTGGTTTCCATAATTATCTATAAAAATTATAGATAATTTTTTTTCCTTTAAGGCATGAGCCCGTCTTATGGTAGGAAGAAGAAATAGAATAATAAAATTTAGGCATTTCCTTTCTTAACTTGTGGGAATTCCTTAAGGTAATATCTAGTATTGACTATAAATATAGTGTAGGTTGATGACTTCCTTTGATAAGAAACAAAATGTATTGACTATAATAAAGTTTAGACTAAGAAATGATAAATAGTATTAAACTGAAATTTATGTTAATTATCATTTAATGGGTTCTAAATGGTTTTAGAATAGATGAGGCATTATCATAATTAACTTGTGTTATTTATTTTAATATTATAATGTGCGCATATAAGCTATTACATATAAGTTTAACCAAGTTATGAAATATTTCATAAAACTATTATAATTTTTCAACAAGTTCCTAGCTTAACCTAATAGAAAATATTAAATTTAATTTATTGACTTTTAATATGAGAGATGGGGTTGTTACAATTATCACTGCATTTTTAAACCACTTTCAGGGTTCAAGGTTTCATTAGTCTACTTTCCCATATGTTCTCTAGTGTTATTTTTCCCTCAAAATAGATATGACACATGTTATGTGCTTAACTATAAAAAATGAAATTGAATCTTAATATGATTACCCACATTTCATTACATAATTACTCAAATAATGCCTTCTTTTATGGTGAGTTTTAGTCACATTCTATATAATTGATGATGGTCTAATAGTTTCAATTTCTACTTGAAATGTAGTTCTTTTTCAATTAATTTTCTCCACAAACCAATTATGTCACTCCTTATTTTATAAATGGAGTTCAAATAATGAACTTTTAAATGTCAACTTCATCACCCATAAGTAAAGTTGTAGGCATTATATTCATAGAATTTAACAATTACGGAACAATTCAAATCTTTTAGACATGGATTATATAAGACATGTAATTACTATAGGTTTTAATTGTTACATGATGAATTATCTTTTTATAGTTTTTCTCATATGTTAATTAATTTTTTTAATAGTACTATCTAAATAGTTCCTTGTTTCGTTGTTAGAAGAAGAAAAATTTTCATTTCATTTTCCCTAAGTTTGTGGGATCCTATAATATAGAGGTACATAAAAGCAACTAAAATTTGAGTTAGCATTAATAAGAGAGAAAAATAAAAAATGAAACTAAATTACTAAATTTAGAGCTCAAATAGGTACTACTTTTGTTCTACTTAAGTTATGTTCACTCTTACCCCTTAAATGTTATCTATGATGATATATCTTAAAATTATTATACAATTTCAAATACAAGGTACTATGCATTAAAACATATTTAAAATTATTTTAATTTGTGATGATGAAGAGAGTGTATCAGTTGAAAGTAATGATGTTGCAAGCATGAGTTTTTTAACGTCTAATATCCCTTACTCATATGGAGATGGGACATCTGACTACTATGAATGTACATGTTTTTGTTAATAATAAAAAATGATATGAATGAATTTCTTATCCAATAATTAAGTTACAACTGTAAGAAAATTATAGATCAGCTAAAATTCACCAAATTATGAAGTAATCAAGTTTAGCAATAAATAAATATATGAAATGTAAGCATAATGGAAGAAAACCACATTGAATATATAATTTTTTGAAATGTACATTGGATGACAATCTCAATTAACATATTATTGAAATCTAAACATTACTATAGTAAATTTGGATGACACTTGCATGCAATTTAGGTTATTTAGTTATTTATGCAAATTAACTATTTATATTGATGGATGAAATTATATATCCATATAATCATTGCATTTCAAGTGATATTTTTGAAATTATATGGCAATGTTGTTTGGGATATGTGACTGTATACTTTGTATTATATAGTATTATATTTTGTAAAATTGGTGCTATGATTTATGACAAGTGGTGGTATGATTTGTTTTGAGTGGTGGCATGACTTATATTAAGTGGCAGTATGATGTGTATTATTCAGTATATGTTTTGTAACATGTAGTGATATGGATTATATTCAGTGGTAATATAATTTGTTTTAAGTAGTGGTACATTAAGTGTGTATTGTATCCTTTTGTATTAACTAGTGGTATGATTTGCATTAAAAGGTGATATGTTTTATACTTTATGGTGATATGGTTTATATTAAGTGATAGTTTGACTTTTATAAAATAGCAGCATGTTTTGTTCTATGAAATGGTTTTGTATATTTTATAGTAAGTGGTTGTATGATTTTTTTTTAATGGTGGTATGTTTTAAACATTGTGGTGCTATATTTAGTATTAAGTTTGATGTTATGTTTTGAATTTAGTAATGATATATTTTGTATTAATAGGTGGTATATTTTATATTAAGTGATTATATGTTTTGTATCATGTGGTAGCATGTTTTGTATAACATAGTGATATGTTTTATATTATATTATGATAAGTTTTATATAACTACAGGGTTGTAATATAGTTTGTATTAAATTATAGTACATTTTGTATAGAGTGATATTAGATTTTTTTTTAAATGGTAACATGATTTTTATTAATTGATGGTATGTTTCATATTTTATAGTTGTATGTTTTGTATATTATGGTGGCATGATTTGTAAACTTTGGTGGTCTATTTGATATAGTGTGGATGTATGGATTATATTATGTTATAGTGTTGTTGTTATGATGACATGATATTCATTAGCGATTGCTCAACCATTTGCTCTCCGCACCCCATTATTCTATTCATAAGTGATGGTATTATATGAAGTGAATATTTGTTTTTGAATATTAAGTTAATTGATATTCTTTGTTATTAGAGGTTTCGTACATTATCCTTTTTTATCCCTCTCACATTAGGTTGGTGGCACATAAATCACCACTTTAACAACTTATTATAATTTACTGAAGCTTTTTATATCATAGAAAATGTTGAGAATGCTTTAACTTAATTGTCAAATATATGTTTAAAGATTTTAGAGATTGTAAGAAATGAGACAAACAAAGAACTATATGGATTAACTTCATTATTTCATGATTGGTAGGTCTAATTGTGATTAATCAAATTTAAAAAGCACAAAGCATGTCATGTTTCAATATTTTTTAAATAACTAAGTAAGGACTGTACAAACTAATCATTGCTCAGATAGGTTGGGAATTGTAGCTTGCCTAAGTTACACGCTTCAAATTATTGGTATTAATGAAAATTAATTATATTAAATAAGAAGTCAATAACATGAAATGGATTAACAAGATGAAGAGGAAGGAGTCAATATAATTAGTGAACTTATTTTGATTACAAAGTAATTAACACAAATGAGATAATAATTTATTCATAATAATTCTACCTCGCTTTTGAAACTAGGTAACTCTCTCTAAAAACCACCTACTAGCTCCATAAGTCAACCTAATTTCCACTAATGATTCTCTACTGGCAATTCAAGACCTCCCATTGACTCCTTCGTCACTTTGCTATGTCTCACCTCCTCTTGCCTTTTTGCTAATTCTTACTCTTCACCTCTTTAGCTTTAGATTTGACTAGTTTTTTCTTTTACACTCTTTTCTCACCCAAAGTTTGGCATTTAACTTTGGAACTATTTTCCAAACTTTTGCCCTCTTTCCCTAAATATCTATCCTATTCTTCAACTCCCTTTCATTCATTATTAGGGGCCACACCTCAACCTAACTTATTGCCTCCCTATCCTCCTCTATAAATTAATCTATAGTACTAGAATGCCCATCCCACCTAAGTAGCTAAGAACTCCTCTTTATTACCAAAGAAAATTTGGAGCCAGGTGGATGGAGACACCTTTTAAACTAAGTTTGCTTATTTTCCTCCATCTTTTTTGGATGGTAGTTAATTAATTTTTCCTCATTTTGAAATCATAGAAGTTGGAGCAGTAGAATGGAAATAAAGTCTAGTGGGATTGGTCATTGAAAAAATTCCTACATTTATTATAATCAAACATTGGGAAGAAACCTCTTTAAAAGTGTTTATTGATGACAACTCTTATCCTTGAGTAGGACTTAATTTTTTTCAAGTTCAACTCGGAAGGTTGGGCTAAAAGGATCATGCAAGTTAGCCCATAGCATATACATGGTAGATGATAGGGGTTAAATTTGTAGTATTCTTGGATGTTATTTGATGTTAATTTAACCCTATTTTAGTGCAAAAATGTTCTATTTATGTGTTATTATGTTTACTTTGCATTAGGGAGCTTAAACATGAAGATTGGAGCTAAAATATGAA
>JAOXYD010066123.1:0-12791 GCA_028565735.1 Pinacopodium congolense | reverse complement strand
ACATATCCTCTAGCTGAAGAACCTCTCCATTGGACGCACACCACTAGTTATAGGTATCATGTCCCAACCTCTTTCCTATTAGTAATTTGTGTCATAGTATGTTATATGAAATGGATAAACGTAATGGCATGCAGTGTGTTTAGTTAGTTTGTTTCTGTATATATAGTGAGGAGTTTATATAATTTTTATGCTTTTCTAGTGATAAAATAATGAATCATTAGTCCGAACAATCTTATGATATTGCTTCCAAAGATATCCTTAACTTTGAAAATTGCATTTCATCCTACATCCCTATGTCCATGTCAGAAGGACAACAAGAGAGGTGTAGTTTTCCATCTGTTGTTTTATTATACTGTTTGCATATATTACAATGTATATAGTCTCTGGTCGACATGTACAGTCTTATTGATATCTATGACTTTCATTTCTTTTGTTATTTATGTCGCTACGGAGGTAAGTGATCGTAGCAATTCCACGAATGCGCAGGATGTCATTATCTTGGGTGTTAATAATGGAAAAGAATCACATCCATATGGGAATGAAGTTTGGTAGTTGGGAAGATGTGTTTGAATTTTGTTAAGAGTATACCAAGTCAAAGGGATTTGTAGCTACAATAAGAGGTGGTAAGAAATACCCATGCAAATCATACATGTACAGTAGATTTGTATGCAATAAGGGTCGTTTTCATAAGTTAGCAGCGAAAAATGGGTTGCCACTAAGATCATCCAGTAGAATTGGTTATAGAGCTCATTTAAATTAACAACTGGTAGAAGGGTTTTGGACTATAGTTAGATTTGATGATAACCACAACCACCTATTAAACCCTGTCAACTCCAGATTCATACAACAAGATCATTCAGTTGATGTTCATATAAGAAGAAGATTAGAGTTCAATGACATGTGAGGAATAATGCCATATATAGACCTTCAAAAAATTATGATTGGCTTTAGAGGATATGAAGATCTTTTATGCTCTCACAAGGATTACTTAAATTATCTAGATATGGGTAAGTGGAACAGACTAGTGGGAGGGGATGCTGAAGTTGTTCATAAAATGTTTATGAAGATAAAGGAGATAGACCATTGATTTTACTCTTTAATTGAATGTGATAGTGATGGGAGGTCGAAGAATATTTACTAAACCAATGCCCACAGTCATGCTACTTACGAGGAGTTTGGTGATGTTAAATTTTAAACAATCTATCTTGTTAATAAGTATGACACACCTTTTGTAGCATTTATTGGTGTAACACATCATGCTTAGTCCATTTTACTTGGATGTTCACTCCTTGATGAGGAGACGACTGAATTCTTCGTATGAGTTTTCTAGATTTGGTTGAGATATATAAATGAGAAAGCCCTTGAGGGAATTATAACAGACGGATATTAAAACATGGCCAACACCATTAATATACTATTTCTAAATGTAAGACATGCGTTGTGTTTGTGGCACATTGTTAAATTTAGGAATCCTCACACAAGATTCTAAGGCTTGGATCACTTTTAGATTCAAGGATGTTGCACAACTGATTTTATGATAATTAAAACCAAATTTTTATGAAATTCAAATTATCTAATTTTCTAACCCAGGTGATTAAGCTAAATCAAAAGAAGCAAGCACTCAGTCAATGAAAAATATCATTCACCCAATCTATTCTCAACCTAAATAGTCTCCTACCTCAACCAAAATAGATTACTCAAAGATATTAATCAATAGAAATCAAGAATGAAGTAAATAAAGCATAACCATTAAATAATATGTGTGAAAAGAGTCAATAGAAATGGAAAAAAGAAAATAAAAAAAACCCAACACAAAGATGATCATTCCCTATTGGAATCCATGTATTCTCTCCACTCGAATGCTCCTCCAAAGTCAAAGCATCAAGCAAAATTGGATTGAACAAAAACAATGGAAAAATTTAAAAACTATGAGTGTTTGATTGATGTCTAATGTAAAAACTTAATATAAGAGCCAAAATAAGAGTATTTATACTCTCCCAAGTGGCTGCTAGGGTTTTGGAATAATATAGAAGTGATTTGGTCAAGTTTACTCATAAAATATGAAAAACGATGCATAACAGTGACTTAAATAGCGGTTCATAAGCATAAGCCCCAAAATGGCGTTGTTTACCTAGCACTATTTAAGTCCTAGAATTTGATAGCTTTTATACCTTTTCGCATTTTCTACTTTAACTTCTTCCATACACCTACAATGGCCATAAAAATTGGGATGTAGGTTCTTCATATGATGTTCTTACTCATAAAATTTTAGAGAAATATGATATCTAAAATTACACCTAATGCATCATTAAAGTTGCCTGCACCAAAAGTGGTGGTTCTTTAAGCTTTCCTTGATCTTCTCTTAATGCATCCATCATTGTTGTCATTTGATCTTGAAATTTGGTGTGAAACTTCATAACATGATGCTCTAAGTACTCAAATTGATTCCACACCTCTTTTATTCTAGAACTACCTCAAATTGCTTTCATTTAAATCTTTAAGCTCCTTTTTTACTCTTTTCAATCCAATTAAGTCCAAATATATTTGAACATATTGTATAATAAAAGTAATTCATAAATAGGACAAATTTATTGATATTTAAGAGTGAAAACTCATTAAAACATGGCATAAAAACCAATATAAATCATTACTAACAACACCCCCACACTTGAATTGTTGCTTGTCCTTAAACAACTCACTTAGGCCCTCAATACAAAATCATCTAAGGATAGTTAAAGGTTAATCAAGCAACTCAATATGACTTATTAGTAGAGTTGTCACTTGCTCGCCAAATAATAAAATACCTAACTAACCTAACTAACTATGTAGGAGGGCAAGTCAAGGTTGATCCTACAAGGATCCAAGGGGAGTTCTAGTTATTTCTACAGTTGTGCTAAAAGGAAAATAAAAAGAAAAGATAACCTATTGAATTTTCATGAACTTAAAAACAAATATAAAGGGCAACAAACGAAAACAAAACAATAAGCAATAATGCAAGCAAAAAAAAAAAAAGAAGACAACAATAAAAGAAAACTAGACAGAAGATAGATATAGATTTTCAGATTTATAATTGATCATTGAAAATAATAGATTGTGATTAGTCTCAAATGCTAGCCTATATATCTAAACAAGTTCTTAAATCCTAAGTTCCTTTGATTTTAGACAAATCTTATACGATAAAAAATTTGCCTATAATCATGCGATAACCTAGAACAAGCACTCTAAATTTAACCGTGCAATAACATTAAGAACTAGGGAACGACTAGCATAAGTCACAATCTCACAAGTTCGGATTGTGTAACTTAGAAAACTGAAATCCTAGACTAATATGATTAATTTTATCCATAAATTTAACTAGCCTATCGCCACTTATAGTATTTGCTACGGGCGATTACGTATCACAAGCCTATACCTAGTAATTGAACTAGAAATTATACCTAGGATGGACAAACCTATATATTAATCCCTAATTCATGTCATTCAACATAAATTCCAATTCAACCTCAGCCTAAATCATAATGTCTAATTTAAATTAAGTCAATTATCATAATTATAAAGTCGGTGTCCCATCAATATCTTCTAAGCCACAAAAAAAAAACTAAGCTAACATATGAAAATAAACACAAACCCAAATTGAAAATACGTAAATCAGAATATAAATGTAGAACACAAGTAAATAAAGAGAACAAGGCTAGAAATTAAAGCAAACACAGTTATATTAATTAAAATTAAAGGTTACACATAATATTTAAGAAAAAATTTAATTAAATCGAGGAAAATACAACTGAAAATAGGAAATAGTAGCAAATCAAAAGAAATAAAAAAGAAAACACAACTTAAAATACAAAATCTAAAGGGGGAATTGAAATAACAAACGAAAACTACCCTAAAACTTGATGAAGAAACTAAGAAACAATGAAAAGAAGAAATAAAAATGGTGGACGTAAAAAAATTAATGTGACTCCTCTACCAATCCCACCCTCTCCCCTTGCGTGCGTGCATAATTCTACTGCCTTTTGTCACTTTTATACACCCCTTTTAGGGTTGAGACAAGTCTCCCGAGTCAGACACTTTAATACTTATTTTGTTTTTTTGCTGGTTCCATGACATTAGTGGATTGATTAAAGGAATTAGTTAACCGAAACACAGGGAATCAGTTGATCAACCTAAGCCATTCGGTCGTCTAGTCTTTTAATCCTCTAGCAACTACATCTCCATATACATCTTTGCTCTATTTTTGCTCCAAACTTATCCTTTTTTCCATAACTTATGTCATAAAGACCAAACCTATATGTAAGCTCAAAACAAACACAATTTAGGCATTCAAGTGTAAAAATAAGGATGGATTCATGTTGAAATGCATATGAAAACTTAATATAATTCAACCCTATCACTTATGCAATGAAATATTGCCCATACCATCTAATTCCAGGTTGATAATGGATTAATCGATATGTTCATCATATATAGCAAAATCAACTCCTCAAGCCTAATACTAAAAATCAAGAAATTCACAAAAATCATTATGCAAACCTGTCATAGATTGATCAATTAGTTTAAATCCTATTTTACTCATTCAACTATGCAAGACCTCAAAAAGTGCTATGCAATCAATCATTCACATTGATTCACAATTCTACTCAATTTATTTCATGAATTCTTCAAACATCAACTTACATCATAAAAATCAATCTTATATATAAAGTAGACACAAAGCACATTTATACACTTATGGATTGAGTGTTTTATACTTGGATAGGAAATCACTTAGTATTTTTATGTGAAAGTGAACACCTTGTCATGAACACCCCGATTACTCAACCAAGCCACCTTACACTAACTGGTTACTAATATTACTCATTAACTTCGACCTTTTTATGGTATCAAGATAGTAGAGTGAATTATTACTCATTTCTATTTTTTCTTTTTACAAAAATTACATTTTACACATAAACCATCATAATGATCGTCAAGTATTTATTTTTCAAAGTCATGATGCAAACCAAACATCCTTGTTCAGCAATATTCACAACTAGTTGCATATACTTTTTAATTAACTTCCATAATTGAATTTATTATGTATGTCTTAATTTATACTCCAAGTGTACACAAAAATCCAAATAAAGCTTCTTTTAACTTAGCATTTGAAAAAGGAAATAATTATACCATATTTTCACAACCATAATAAAATAAAACATGTTCAAACAAGAATTAGTCTGTACTAACTATAGTAATCACATGCATCACATCAAGATATAGTGATTAACATTTTATCAATATTAACATGATTTTCAATGAAATATCTAAGTTTGTTACAAGAAGACTGGTGTTGGTTTCTATTGATGCAATTTCACTCCAATTATTTCCAAATTGATATTCTTTTAACACACTTTTCCTAATTCAAACTAACTTTGATGAGAAGTGTCCCAGTCTCAAGTAATAAAGTGGAACTAAAATTAAGATCCAAGTATTGTTCCCACTGGGATTCCTTGCTAAAATTGCAAGTACTAAGGCATATTTTATCATAAGTATCTAGAGAATCTCAATTGAATGAAAACTTAAACAAGATTTGCTAAACAAATTCTAAACATTCAATTTATGCATAATCACTTAGTTCAATAAAATAAGATTTCTTTTTGGATAAAATTGGTTGGGAAAGGAATTTGTTCTTCAAGGACCTAAATGGATTAAAGATGGATTAACAGACTTATTTTAGGGTCTCTTCACTTAATCTAAGCAATGCTATAGTTAAGACAAAGCTTAATCTCTAAATACTTAAGTTGGAGTTTGGTTATGTCATAATCTTAAGCATAAGGCTTGAAAACCAAGAAGTTTAAATCCAAAAATTCCTAAATTCTTATTCTGACCCTCAAGACAAATCAAGGTTTATTTATTCATTGATTTTAATCAGGTTGCTTAAGGAATTGTCCAATAAATTAGGGTGGAGATTTCTCAGATCCTAACTTATTTCTTAACTTTATCTTACATGTTTAGTGTAAAACAAGCTTTAATCTCTTCTAAAAGCAAAGAAAAACCCTTAATCTAATAAGGAAACATATTTAGCACATGCTAGGGTCATTTTAGAAACAAATCCTAACCAAAAAACAAGATTAGCAACTCATATTAAGCAAGAAACAAATCAAACTCATCATATAAAGCATGTTGATGCACAAATGATGAAGAAAGGTAAATTTAATAGATAAAAATCAGTTAAAGTGCACCAATTTCTGGCTCTAAACACATTTACAAGGTTGATATACATGTATTGAGCATCAACAACTCCAAAATACAAATAAGATATGCAAAACAAGATGAAAAACATGAAGAACAAGAGAAAATAACCCTAAGTCTCTCCTAAGGTTTTCTCAATATGATTTCTCTCTAATTTTAGTATTTTCTCTATCCATCCTCTATAAAAATGGGTTCTCTGAGCTTTGATAGGTGTCAGCTGCAAGTGGAGAGTAACTAGGGCAAGTTGCAGCAAGTGGAGAAGGAGATCCAGTTGGAAAAGTGTGGACTACTACTTAAACAACACTTAAAAGAAGTTAAACGGTGCCTGTTGAGCATCACTGTTTAAGTCTCTAACTCGGGGGTTGAACGGTGCCTAGCTGAATTGAATAAAGCCTTTCTTGACTCGCCGTTTTACTCTAAAACTTTGAATTTCAGCAGGATTTTCTCATATTTTCTGAATTAAATCAATTCCAACTATAATTTTCATCAATCAAAAACATAATTAAGCTAATAAACATCGAATGTAACCAATTATACAACAATTTAGCTTAAATTGGAGGCAAATATGATATAAAATCAAGTATATCAACTCACCTTACACTTAGTTTTTTCTTGTCCTCAAGCAAATCAAGCTATCATTAGTTTCCAAATAAGAGATAATCTTAAGAAAAATGATTCCAATCAATCAACCAAAACCATTGATAAGAATTCCCTCATCCATTAATCAATATGATAAAGTAAGAGGTTATAAATTTGATTCATCCAATAAAGTTGCAATTGAAAGTGATTTAATTTATGCTTCTTTCAACTTATCCTAAGAACACCATTCCATTCCAATCATAAAATAAATATAAACCATCCAAGAGATCACATTAATGAACACAAATCCAAATCCTTAAGCTTAAGCACTAAAAAGAAAAAGCAACGCGAATCTAACTTTAGTTGAGAAGTTATTCAATCTTTCGTACTCAAAGGTGAATAATTTATGGTGAACAACCCCTTGCTTACTGGATTGAGAAACCTTTCATCAATTGGCTTTTTGCGCCACTCATAACCTTTAACCAATTTATTAGGAGCCATTAGAGTGAATAAAAGATGCTCACTTTTCACTCTTATTTTTCTTTCTTTTCTTTTCTTTCCTTGCATTTTTTCTCTCTTTTTCTTTTTGCATTTTTCCAAATCTTTTCAATTTTTTTATGGAAAAAGGATAGTGAAATTGCATCAAAGATGAAAGATTTAGCTTAGAAAGATTCAGTTTAGAATTGGGATGTCATAATGAGTTAATAAGACTTAATTTTCAAAAGCATGAAATCAATCAATAACAAAAGCTCATCAATCGTCAAAACAAAAAAGATAACATCTTATTTGGTCAAAAGAATGAGATTTAAAAGGACAAATTGGCAATGATAGGATCAAGATCGAAAAATTTTCAAAACATCATAAATTGAGTGGAAAATGATGATAGAAAGACCAACCTTTGAATAAGTAAAAATAAACATGAATTTTCCTTCCCTACTCTTAAAATAAACATTGGTCCACCAATGTTATAAAATAAAAATAAAAAATCAATGCAGGAGAAAAGGAATAGAAAACACTCGAGAATGAAATTTTGACTTGAAGAAACTAGATGAGCTGCCACCATTGATAATAGCTGACAAAAGATAAGAACCATGAAAGCACAAGTGCAACATAATAATAAAAGAATGCTCCAATATCATAAATATAACAATAATGTATCCAAAAGGGAGCATACAACAAAAGAACTAAAGAACGAAAAACAACGAAAGGAAATACATAAAAGTAAAGCAGATAGGATCATCCAAAAATTTAAAAAAAAAACCTATCAAAAGAACTAGCCTAGAACAAAAGGGCTAGCCTAACAGCTAAAAGAAACTAGCTAACTCGGTGGAGGCAAATGATCACGAACAAAATCCCATAAAGCTGAAATCTGGCTCTGAACTGTCCCAACCTACTGCAAAACATCCTCAAGACTAGAAAAGAGGAGATCCTGTTGGGATTTCATATGAGTGAGACATTGTTCAATACGATCCAATTGATCGAAAGAATGAGGCATAGAAGCAGGTCGACTAGCAGCTAGGGCAAACAGTCTATGGACTAAAGGAGGAACATCAAGAGCAGGCAAAGTAGCTTCAAAAGAAGTTTCATCCATACATTCAGCCATGTCTTCAACTGGAATAGACTGTGGAGGAGGTTCATGGTCAACATCTACACGTTTACCCTCCTGAAGAGGCTGCTAAGTCAAATTGTGCCAAACATCTCCAACTTTAGCAAATCTCTAAGACTTAAGGAGAGGGTAACCAATAATGGAGATGAGCATAGGCTGAACAACCGTCTAACCCTCAAATCAAACACCAGCCTCAGTAAGCACTCCTATGACCAAAGCTGGAAAATAGAAGTTCTTTGTGGCATGCTTTGATCTAACCACATTCTGGATGCTTTAAAGAATAAAGGAAGCCAATGACAAACCCTTGAAGGCTCCTAAACTATGATATAACTTATGTAAAAGGTAGATCTCATCATACCTTATCTCATTAATCCCACTAGAACAAGGAAAAATGTTTGAACTGATCAGCGTTATAATGATCCACCTCTGAACCGATAACTGATATGTTGGAAAGTAGTCCTTCCCCGAATTGAATTAGACCCAAAGTAATGTGAGCGGTCTCAAAAGTAAATGAGGGATCTGACTCGACATCATCACCATGAAACCGATCCAACCAATGATGATAAGACTCACCAACATTCGACACATTTAGAAGGCGAGAAAGTGAAGTTCTGGTGAGGTTGATAGGCACTCCTCAAACTATGGATTGAACATCTAGAACGTCTTCGGCATCCTTCTCTTCTATATTGGCATAAAATTCACGTACAAGGATGAGGTAGTAATGACCAACCAGGACCAAAACGAGGTCCCATTCCAACATACAAATGACAGCACTAACCTAAAATTCCACATCTAAAACAAGAGCTAAAGATTTCCCGTCTATAAACTTGTTTGGCAAACGAGAATCATACCAATCCCTATTTTTCGGGCATGTAAAATGAGACACATCCTGAACTACCCTTTTGCGTGAGCTACAAGCACCTTAAAATTGTTTCTATGGCATATTTGGACCTAAATAAAAAAAATTAAAACACCAAGATTAAGCATAGGTTGAGTAAAGACTCTAAATCATGCGAAATTCGGCGAATATTTCAAAAATGATGAGTGAATTATCGACGATTAGGCTGTAATAATGCATATACATCAATAAGAGACCTAAATTAATCATTAAGAACTAGAATTCAAGCTAAATATTCCAACCTATGTGAAAAGACTAAAATGCCACTAGTTAGAAAAATAACCAAATTTTTACGGAAAGATTATAACCTAAAATTGGTATCGAAACATAGATAATGTTCCAAGGAATCCAATGGTACAAAATTTATGCTCAAACAAGGCCTAAATCATTATGAAAATTCAAAAATAATATTTAGTTGAATAGTACCTTTAGAAAGAAACACACGAATTTACGACAGAAAGAGTGAATTGATGCATAAAATAACCAAAAATCCGATAGAGCTTGAAATTTATGAGATTTTGACACCAAAATCGCTTAAATTGGATGAAAATTGAGCAAGAAATCACAAATTTAGGGATGGAGGTGTGTCTTCCGCCTAGAGAGAGGAAGAGAGAAGAGCTACAGTGAAATGCCAAAACTACTTCGTTTCTTGACCTTTACGGGACTTAACAGAGACCTATGAAATGTTAAATAGTGTTGTTTAAGTTTTGCCACTTAAATCTCCAGAAAGCATAACGGCAACTCAAAACTGGACAGCCCGTCGTTTTAGTCCTGCATTTTAGTCATAAAATTGAGCTCCAACTCAGATTTCTAGTTCCAAATCTTGTCTAGATGACCCCAAATTAATACCAAACAAAGATCAAATGATTTCCTAGCTAAACAACAGAAAATATAGCCAAGAAAACATCCAATTGAAGCATCAAAGAGTAACTAGCTTAAAACTTGTAAAAGAGAGCCAAAAGCTAAAAAGAAATAAAAGGAGCTAAAAACTAAATGGAAAACAACTTAAACAAGTTAAATAACTAAAAAGAGACTTAATGAGACTAAAAACTAAATTTTTATAAAAGGAAATAACGAAACCTAATAAAAAAGATAAAGAAAAGCTAAAACTTTAAAAGGAAAACTAAAGCTAATTAACTTAAAGGCTTTAGCAATAATAGTTAAATAAATTTAAAACAAGTAAAAACTAATTAAAAGGAAAATGGAATTAAATATGAAACAAAAGAATAAATTCTAAAAACAAGAAAACTAAAGAACAATAAAACAACTTAACTAAAACAACCTAGAAAAAGGATTAAAGAAAAGTTGAAAAAACTAAAAAGAAAGACTAACACAATCTAACCTATCACAATGCACGAATTAAACAACCTAAGAGGGGTCGGAAAGATTAAGAACTTCAAATTGATCATTGACCCTATTAGGCACATAAAGCTTTGCCCTTTGACTATTGACTTTAAAAAATAAATGACCATTTGACACTTCAATGGTACCATAGGGATAAACATGAAGCACATTATAAGGGTCGGTCCATCTAGATCGCAACTTTTCAGGAAATGGTTTTAACCGAGAATTATAAACCAAAACCTTGTCACCAATTTGAAAATCTTGAGGAAGGATGTTCCGTCGTGCTATTTCTTAGTTCGTTCCTTATATAACTTAGCATTTTCATAGGCATTAAGTAGAAATTCATCTAATTCATTCAATTGCAATAACCTTTTCTCACCAACTTGCCTTGCATTAAAATTTACGAAGTTAATTACCCAAAATGCCTTATGCTCCAATTCAACAGGTAAATGACAAGATTTACCATACACTAAATGATATGGAGACATACCAATGGCCGTCTTAAAAGTAGTACGATATGCCCACAATGCATCATCTAATTTCAAAGACCAGTCCTTTCAAGATACATTTACGGTCTTTTCTAAAATTCGTTTGATTTCTTTATTAGACTTCCACTTGACTGCTTTTTGTGGATGATAAGGGGTTGCACATGTGCCAACCAGTAACCTTCCTTGTTACTATTTGCTTATTATACTTATTCTAAATCATCGTAATGCCTCCCTTTTTTGATACCACTTGCACTAGACTAACCCAAGGTAAATCAGAGATTGGATAAATGATTCCAGCATCTAACAGTTTAATAACTTCATTTTTTAGAACTTCTTCATGTTCGAGTTTAATCTTCACTGTTGGACAAAAGACTTACTACCCTCTTCCATAAAGATCTTATGTGTACAAATAGAGGGGCTCAATTCTTTAATATCCAAAATTTTCCATCCTATAGCCTTAACATGTTCTCATAAAACCCTTAACAACTTATCTTCCATGGCATCATCTAAAACTGAAGAAATAATCACTAGTAATTGTGATGAAGGGTTTAGAAAAGCATACTTTAAATGAATAGGAAGAGGCTTTAATTCTACTTTAGGTGGCTCCTTGATTGATGGCTTTAGTAAAGGCTTTATAGTCCTCTCCAAATTCTCAAATCTCTTCAAAGGATGCCATCCTGAAGAGCACTTCCTAGCATCCAAAGCTTCTACAACTTATGCTACTTCAATGTTATTAGGATCTATAGACTAAGAATAGATTAGTACTTTCTACAATGAATCTGAACATAATTCAAACGAAGGCTCACTAAGATAATGCTAATATCCTATAAAATTGCAACAATTAATGTCCATTGGATGTTGCATTGCCTTAGTAATGTCAATCTATATTTCTTCTTCCTGAAATCTCATAATTAATTTACCGTCATGCACTTCAATTAGTGCCCTTATTATAGCCATGAATGGCCATCCAAGAATAATGGGCACCTTGCTATCCTCTTCCATATCCAACACCAAGCAATCCACAGGAAAAATAAACTTATAAACCTTAACCAAGACATCCTCAATAATCCTACGTGGATAAGTGATTGAACAATCTGCCAATTGTAAGAAAACTATTGTAGGCTTGGGTTCATCTAATCCTAATTTTTTGAAAATAGAGAAGGGCATTAGATTAATACTAGCACCAAGATCCATAAGTGCTCTCTTATTTGCAAACCGCCTATGGTATAAGGAATGGTAAAACTACCAAGGTCCTTTTGCTTAGGTGACAATTTCCTTAATAGGACTGCAGAACATTCTTCATTGAGTTTAATTGTTTCAAATTCATCTAATTTCCTCTTCTTTAACATAATATCCTTTAAAAACTTTGCATAGTTTGGCATTTGAGCTATGGCTTCTACAAATGGGATGTTTATATGTAATTTTTTAAACATTTCAACAAACTTCCCAAATTGGTTATCTAGTTTTGCATTCTTCATTCTCTGAGGATAAGGAATTCGTGGTTAGATTTGAGTTTCAGATTCGATAACCACTTGCTTACCTTTTTCTTTCTTCTTCTTTACTACCTCCACCCATGTTTCATCATTTTGATCATTTTCTATATCATCCTTCTTTTTTGCTTCTCTCCTTTCTACTTCCTTCCCAC
>JAOXYD010066113.1:0-12791 GCA_028565735.1 Pinacopodium congolense | reverse complement strand
AGAATGCCTTGATCATATCCATAAAGCATGCATCTCGTAGTTTCAAATTGGTTCAATGCAAGTTCTGAAGGTAATCTTCCTAGGAGAGTATAACACACAACAAAGAATATAAAATGACTAGAGATGCAGTCATATAGGCTCAAAACCTCACGTGTGCTTATATGAAAATCCATCAAAATTTCATACATTGCCTCATCACATAAGCATCAAATATTTGACTAAGTTGATGCAATCAACTACTTTAATTATTCCACATGATTCGCTTTCTACTTAAGCTACCTAATCCAAATTCAAGCATACAACTCAATTCTTAGTCCAACTACTATGATAGAATAACCTGTTTCAACATTCATCACCACAGTTCAAGTGCACAAATGCAAAAATTATTCAAACTTTTTCAATTCAATCACACTATCCCTACCCTCACACTTATAATGGACATTGTCCTTAAAGCAATGAAAACACAACCATAAGAGGGTAGGAACAGAAGTACTTCCCTGAATTGAAAGGACCAAATGTAGCTCGAGATGAACAATGTCGTTTGAAAGCCAAAATAGCAACTCTGAATACCTACAAACAAAACAAACCAAATAAAGCAAGTGAAACACTAAAATCAAACAACTAAAAGAGAAGATCAAAAGGCAAAAACAAATAAAAGAAAATGATACGGATGTGGTGCCTCCCATCAAGCGCTTATTTTAGGTTATAAGCTCGACCCTTGGCATGCAATGTTATCCATTGTCAAATGGATACTTAAGCCCAACAGGTAGCATGCTAAGACTCATAAATGAGCCTGAGACTCCCACCTCCTCTTAGCCGCACAGCCGCCAATGGACAGCCGCAAAATGCCAAGCCTCCTGTTCTCCTTCAAGCCACCCGGACCAGCCCTCTGGTCCACTTGTTCTTTCCTTAGCCGCCAGACCACCGTCCCTTCTCCTCCTAGGGATTAGCGCATATATACCAATTAAAATCCCCAGCTCCCCACTTGTTGTCCGCTCGCCTGTCTTGCACACATGAAGCTCGTCGTTTTGCGTAATGCAAAAGGACGAGTTTCAACATTTCTTTTTTTCTTTGTTTTTTTCTTTTGTTCTCTTTTTTTTAATTTAATACAATCTTTGGCTTTTTCTCAAATTGATTTAAATTTGTCATGCTTTGATTCAAAATTTGTGTTATTACAATAAATCTATCATTAAACAAAATATAACACAAATTAAATATTTAAATAATAAAATAAGATTGAAATGACATTCAAAGCATATGAAAATTTAATAAATTTCAATCTTATCAAAATATATCACCACTCAGGAATCATTAGTTCGGGTGACTTTTGCTTCTACCCATTTCGAAACATAATTAATAGTAAGTTCTAAAATCCAAATCAATAAGGAAAGGGACCGATGAGGTTCATGGCCCAAATATAAAAAACTCATAAATCAATATGAAGTTTGAGGGCATTTTTCTATGGGGCCCAACGTACTAGTGCATTGACAATTATTGCAAGTCTTGCAAAAATTATAAACATCTCAAGACAGAGATGGAAAATACAATCTGCACTCCAAGACCTTGTAAGCTGTCTGTTTTAGTCCAAAAATCACTCCACATGTATAAGAATGACAAAAAGTTAAAATGGAAGAAAATTTAGATTCAAGTACATACCTTCTTATGACTTGATCGACACAATACTACCATAGGTATAGATCATCCTAAATATAGAACTTGGCTTAGCTCTTCATCCTCTCCCTTTGCGTCTTGGTGAAATTTACAGGAAATTGATTCACCAAGTCAGTATACTAGGGAGTTTCCAGCTGTACTGCATGCAATTGGTCATTTAGGAAGTCATTATTGATAGGGCCCGTATTTGTTCTGTGCTCTACTAAGCCACTCAAATGATCTGGTACTCCATTATCCGAACCCTTTTTATCCTTGACCTCAACATTGAACTTTTGAAGTAGGAGTATCCAAGCTTCCTTCTTTGTCAGTAGGTACTTTAAAGCTACATAATTAGAATAAATAATAATTTTAGTACCTAATAAATAAGATCTAAATTATCCAAAGCAAAACTACAGTAAGATTTCTTTTTCTGTGGATGGTGTAGGTTGCTTGAGCTTCGTTCAGAGTCTTCTAGGCATAGTAGATAACATTAGGGATTTGCCCTACTCACTAGCCTAAAAGTATTATAATGACATGGTTAAAGGCATCACACATAAGTTCGAAAGGTGAAATCTAATCTAGGGGTTGTAAAATAAGCATGGTGACTAACTTTTCCTTCATCGCATCATATTCCCTCTTGCATTGTTCATAACAAACAAACTTCATGTCTTTTTGAAACAATCTACACAATGGTTGTGCAACCTTTAAAAAGTCTTGAATAAACCTATGATAAAACCCTGCATTACCAAGAAAAAAGCAAACTTCTTGCATAAAAGTAGGGTAAGGTAAAGAATATTTGAGGTTTATCTTGGCTCTATTAACCTCAATACCCTCGACAAAGACCATGTGTCCTAAAAGTATCCCTTGCCGAATTGTAAAACAACACTTTTCATAATTAAGAATAAGGTTAGTTTCAAGGCTTCTCTTAAGCACTAAAATGAGGTGATCTAGACACTTATCATAGGAATCCCCTTGCATGGTAAAATTATCCAAAAACATTTTGCTAATATTCTTAAGGTAATTATAAAAGATACTTATCATGCACTTGTAAAATGTGGCGGGGGCATTGCATAAGCCAAATGACATCTGTCAATATGAAAAAGTCCCATATGGCCATGTGAAGGCCATCTTCACCTGATCCTTTGGAGCGATGGCTACCTAGATGTAACTTGAATAACTATGTAGAAAATAGTAATAAGCATGAACATCAAGACGTTCTAATATCTGATCAATAAAGGATAAAGAGAAATGATCCTTTCTAGTAATCAAATTAAATTTGCAACAATCCATGCAAACTCGTCATCCATTCGGGATCTAAATCAAAATAACCTCTCCACTGTAGTTCTCTACAACTGTGATTCCTAACTTCTTTAGAAACACTTGTAATGGTCTTACAGACTTACTATCTGAAATGGGGTATATGACACCCACATCGAGCAACTTCATCACTTCCTTCTTCACAACCTCTATCATTAGTGGGTTAAGGTGCCTTTACACTTGATTGATTGAGGTAGCTCCTTCTTATAGAAAAATCATGTATACACATAAAAAAGACTAATACCTTAGATATTTGTGATTATCTATCCTAATGTTGTCTTGTAGCTATGTAGCACACTCACCAACTTCTTTTTTTTATACAATAGTAAGGTCACTCGCTATGATTAAGGGAAGGGTGTTATCGACTCCTAAATAGGCATACTTGAGGTGATCTGGTATGGACTTAAACTCCTCTTCCGATGCCTACACAATAGAAGACAACAAACAATTAGTACAAATAGGCAATTCTAAAAAGTGAGAGAAGTACTAACCAATATATTGAGGACATGTCTCAAGGGCCTTAATGACTTCCTTCACATCCTATCTAAACTCAAACATGTCCCACCATTAGAGTTATCAAGGTTACCTATAAAGGATCACCTACAAAAAGAAAAGATCAATGTTGTACCATAAAGTCAATAATATCTGACTGAGCTACCGACTCACATTTAGATAAGTAACACATAGTGTTGAAGATGCTGAAACAGATGACCTTTCTAGCAAGCTCCATAGTCAACACCCTGCTATTTACCTCAATCTTCATCGGAGACGTCTCTAAGAATGGTCTCCCTAACAAAATTGCCAAAGGACTTAAAGATTCCTCATCCTACAAGTATAACACATAACGAAATTCAGAAAAAATTTATTTACTTGCACCAAAAAATTCTCAATAACCCCCTCTAGGTAAGTGTTAGACCAATTAGTTACTTGTATGCGAGTTTGTGCTAATGATATAAGACTTAGAGCTTTAAAAATAAAAAGTGGCATAAGATTGGTTGAAGCTCTTAAATCTAGCATACATCTTTCATACCTAATGTTACCTATCTTAGAAGGGATGGTAAAAATACTTAAATCTTTACACTTGGAGGGTCGCTTCCTTTGCAATACTACTAACACATTGCCCATCATATTGACCTTATCGTCACCCTTCAATTTTCTCTTAATGGTCATAGCTCCTTCAAAAACTTGGTGTACTACAGAAATTTCTCAATTGCTTCCAACAAAGGTATATGGACTTCCACCTTATGAAATAACTCCAAGAATTATCTCTCCTTCTCCTGTTATGTGTTTTTGGCTAACTGATAAGTGTGTTTTTAGGTGATTTCCATGTGTTTTAAGTGTTATTTATGTTTTGAAACCTTAGTTTATTCGATATTTTATATCTTTTCATTGTATTTTAGATGTTTATTTGCTTCTTGGCATTGTTTAGTGTTTGAGGGTAAATTTTGAGCTTACTTTAAGAATGGAGTAATGCACTTTGGTGGTTGATTTCACATATAGTAGAATTTTAGCATTGGATGAGGCATAGGTGATTTTGTTGAGCCATTAGGAAAACTTGTAGAGCTCCAATGGCACTAAGCTTTGGTGGTGAGTAAAATCAACATGTAAGGAGGTTTTAATTGAAATTTCAAGTTAATTGGAGTCTTAGAGAATGAGTTATAACCAAACGACCGAAGAGTGTAGAAAGCTGTCAAAGGCCAGTATGCCTAGAGACCAACTTTCTATAACCCTTGTGCTTATGTATGAGTGTGATAGCAGAGATGACCCTGGAAGAGTCAAACATAGAGTTTTAAGTGGTGGGATCATCCTTTTGACATATATAAGGGCTCAAAACCATAGGAGCCTTCAACAATCATTAGAAAACGTCCAAAGGAGGCAAAGAAGGAGGTTTTTGGTGGCACTCAAAAGAGGCAACTCCATCAACCTTAGGAATCACCAAGACAAACCAACACCTATCTTTTCCATCTTTCTTGGAGTGAAGAGAAGGACTTCAAGGCTTCATCCAGTTTTATTCTTCCCTCTGTTTACTACTTTTTTATGTTGAAAACATTAATGTTAGTGGATTTATTATTGTTATGTGGTTGAACTATTTATAGGATTTATTCTTGAACTATTTTGTGAAACTTTTTCTTATTAATTCAATGAATGGATGCTTATGATGCTTATTATGTATATACCTTGTAATAGATCGAGAGAGTGAGCTTGGGCATTTGTGTTGATTTGTATAACGAGAGTTGTCACCCAATAGACCTATAAACATTCAGGCTTTCAAGTAGTTGAAGGGAGATCTTTGCTATTTGATTAATTACCTATAAGATTGCTTTATATCTAGTTGAATGGTTAGGAAAGGTTGTGTAAGTTGAGAGATAGCATGATTGATTCTATCTTATTTGAACTAGGGACAACTAATTACATCTTGAGAGAGGGTAATTAAACTTTAGGAAATATTGAGTCAAGCATAATTGAATCAATAAGATAAGAGGGAAGCAAAATAAGGATAGAAGTAACCCCTAATCTCAAACATTGGTTATCAAATTCCTGCACTTTACTCTATAGGTTGTTCATTACTAGTTAGTTTAATTTTAGTTTATTTTTCTGTTTTTTATCACTCGAAATTATTCCTTAAACAATGTTTAACCTGAATTAAGTGGTGACAAAATACAATCCTTGTGGTATTATATCTACTTATACTACAAGTAACGATTTATGGACATATGGTATTTAGTGTAAAACTAGTTTTTATGTATGTACTAACAAGTTTTTGACGTTGTTGCTGGGGTCGTTATTTTAGCATCTTCACTAATCAACAATGGATCATAAGGCCTCCAGTTCAAGCGAACTACCTTGAAATTAAGCCCGCTTTGCTGAACATAATCCAATTAAGCGTTCAAATATATGGACTAGAAAATGAAGACCCGAATGCTCATCTTGAAAATTTCTTGGAGATTAATGGCACTTTTCGGTACAATGGATTGTCAGAGGATGTAATTAAAATGGGGCTCTTTTTCTTAATTCGAAAGGATAGAGCTGAGGCATTGTTAAATTCTCTCAATCCTGATAACATTATAACTAGGAAGCAACTTACACAAGCATTATCATCCAAATACTTCCCATTGAAAAAGACCATCAGAATCATCAAGGAGATTAAAAACTTTCAACAAAGTGATGGGGAGTCATTATATGAGGCATAGGGGTATTTCAAAGAGTTGCAAAGGAGTTGTATTCATCATAACCTTTCAAGGGAATTCCTGTTACAAACTTTTGACAATGGAGGGACTCAAAGCATAAGAAGAACCATAGATGTAGTGGTTATAGGTTCTCTCATGAGAAAAATAATTAATGCAGCCTATGATCTTTTGTAGGAGATGGTAAATAAAAATTGCCTATAGTTGAATAAGAGAGGTAGGCAAGGATCCAAATAGAAAAAAAAGTATAATTCCAATTGACTTGGTGATAGCTATTCAAGCACAAATCTTGACTCTTACCAAGCAATTGAGTAACATGTAAGGAGCTTCCTCATCTTTTTTAAGGCAATGCAACTCCAATGTAAGATATGTGGACAAGACGTACATGCCACTATTGACTGCTTCGTGATAGAGATAAATAGGGTCAAACAAGTAAATCATATTGGAGGATAACAAAGTGTAACAATCGCTATGCCAAGTGGAAATACCAACCAAATGTTTCTTGGAACACTAATAATGTAGGGAACAACATGAGAGCTCAAGGTCCATCAAGTTTTGAACAAGATAGGCACGGGTTCTTAGAGAGGAAGACGGATAAGCTCATAGATGTTTTGGGTTCAAATCATGAAGAATCACGCCTCCTCCATTCACAACTTAGAATTTCAAGTGTGGAAAATTGCTAATGCTTTTTCATCTAGGAGTATGGGAAGCCTTCCAAACAACATGGAGGTGAATCCAAGGGAATAGTTAAAGGCCATCAAAATGGTAATTGCAAAAGAACTAGAACAACTAATGGAGAAGGGTGAGAGTGCCAAAGGAGAGAGTCAAAAGAAAGAGAAGGATAAAGAGAAAGTGAAAGAAAAGGTAAAAAAGAAATAAGAGGAGAAGCCTTACATCCCCTACCACCATACAAGCCAAAAATCCCCTACCCATAAAGGCTTTAGAAAAATTCCATGGATGTACAAGCATCCAAATTCTTTGAGAAATTGAAGGAGTTATCATTTATGGAAGCATTACAGAATATGCCCAAGTATTCTAAGTTTTTAAAGGATATCCTGACCATCAAGCACACTTGGAAAGACAACCAAATGGTGGCACTAATGGAGAGTTATAGCTCACTCATCATTAGCCATATGCCCTCCAAGTTACAAGACCAAGGGAGTTTCACTATTCCTTATGTTGTTGGTAACTTAGAGTTTTTAAAATGTTTGTATGATTTAGGAGCAAGTATTAACTTGATGCCTTTATTCATTTTCAAGAAATTAGGGTTAGGAGATGTGAAGCCTATTTCCATGCTCATCTAATTGGTAGATCAATAAATGAGGAAGCCATTCAGATTGGTGAAATATGTGCCAATGAAGGTGGATATACTCTTCATGCCAGTAGATTTCGTGGTACTAGATTTTGAAGAGGATAAGAGTTACCCTTTGATTCTTAATAGACCTTTGTTAAATGTTGAAAGGGCGTTGATTGATGTTAATGGTGGAAAATTAATCCTTCACATTGGTGACGAGAAGAATTTAACACAAGTAAGATGTTGATAAATCCAACCAACAGGGGTGCTTGCATGAAGATTGAGGTAGTTGATGAGTGTGACAAGAAGCAAGTGGTGAAGCATGGGGAAGAAGTTAATTTGAAAAACCATAAATTAAGTAAGAAGGAGGAGGAGTCAGGTGAGAGGCTGAAGCAAGAACTTTTAAGAAGAAAAAATTCCCCTAATCTATTCTCTTTAGTGACACCAACCATGCTTAAGTTCCAATCCTAGCTTACACTCTTCATGTATGCTTTCTTAGGTAAGGGAAAAACACTATCCATTAGTATTCCTAAATATCCAACTATGGAGCAAGAGAAAAGGGTGGTTAAGATGAGGAAAAGGAGGTTTAAAGAAAGGCTAAAGTTGTATTCTTGTAAAATTAAGACTAGGTTGAGAGAACCATAAATTTTTTTTCAAGTTTACAAGCATGGGGAGCTAGGGATGGAAATCTCAAAGAGAAGAACATTCAAGGCTATTGGGCATCATGGCAAGCTTTAACTTAGGGGAGCACTCTTATATGAAAGGGAAGTAGTTTCTTTCCTTTCCTTTACTTTTTCATGATTGAATGGAAGTTTTGGTCAAGCTCATGACCTTGAATGAAGCATGTTGTGTCTAATTCTTAGGTTGTTTGGTGTTTTGGTTCTAAGTTATTAAGTTATTTGTTGCAATCTCTCATCTTTTCTTTTGTTTAATCCATGTTTTCTTGAGTAGTATCGATGTTCCTAGGTGGATTTTGATGTTAATTCAAGAATTTGAAGGTTTAGAGAGATAGAATCAAGTGGGACTTCAAATTATGCAAAACTGGGAAAACTTTAAGAACTTCTCTGTCATCCTTATACACATGCATGGGGGCACCGTCAGGCTGTCACGATTGTGCACTTTAAGACTCACCTCTTCCTCTATCAAAACCCTAAAAACCTCCATCCTTTTCACTTCTTTCCTTCTCCTCATTAAGTTCGACCCCTCCCACTCCATTTTCAAAGTTGATTGCTTATTTTTCATTAAGTTTTCATTAAATCTTTGTAAGTTCTCTTGAGGTTTCCATGAAAACTTCCAAATTTATGCAAATTTACATCTTCTTCTCCACTCTTTGCCCCTATTCACGCCACCACTCTCTAAACTGCTTATTGTTTTTCTTTTATTTTGAGTTTTCTCACCTTGTATATATTTTTGCAGGTCTTTGGTCATCATTCCTCTAAGAATGAAGTCTATTCCGAGAAAATCCAGCCTACCAATGCAAGCAGAGGCAAGTGGACATGGAGCTAGGGACATTTATGAATAAGATGGTGCTCCTTTCCCAATCTTCTCCAAAGAGGAAGGTGATAGATACATTCTTCTTAAGAATATAACTATCCTTGCACCTAGGTATTTTGATTTTGCTCTTTTGGAAAGGATAGGACTTAAATAAAAAGTCTTGAAATTGTGTAAAAAAAGGTGGTTGAGAAGCATTTGTGCAAGTGGATTATCTCATTTTTCATGAACTAACACTTGAATTTTTTTTTCCCTCTTTGCATTATCAATATAGTAAAACAAGTATGTTTCGGTTTAGGTTAAGAGATCAAGATCATAATTTAGATGAAAAATTGTAGAACAAACTCTTTGGTTTTCCAAAAGCACAAGCGGAAGACACAAACCAAGACTTTTCACCCAACATTTATTAGATATATTTAATTGAAATGCCTGATTTCAATGCTCACAATGCCTTAAATGCTTATATTTTTAGCCATGAATGTTTACTCTTGCACAAATTCATTTGTTATGCTATTTTTTCCTACACTCAAAGTAACAAATGTTCCACTAAGGAATTATTTTTGTTATGGTGCATAGATGAGAAGATCAAGCTTTGTATGTCTTTCTATTTGTTTCCATCTCTGGTGCAATCTGTGGCTAAGAGTGGCGTATATTTAGGCATGTGATATCTTGCCATTATATTAGCTCGGCATTTTAAAATTTATACTACTAGTTTGAACCTCATTCTTTGTGAATATTTTGATGCACCCTACTTGAGATGTTTGGAGATTCTGGAGAATGCTAATATGGAGCTCTAAAATCCTAGTTATCGTACTACTGTGAAACACAAGTTCACCTAAGGAGCTTCAAGTCCTAGGGCTGCTACCGATACTGATGATATATTGAGTGAGGAATCTGAGGCATTAGGTTTACTAAGGGTGATCAATGTTGTAGAAGCTAACAACTGCAAAATGATGTATCAAATGCAACAAATGGATGACAAGTTGTAAATGGTGGCTCCACAATAACACTACCTCATAAAAAAGGTTCTCAATTCATTTGAGATCCAAGGACTTTAAGTGCCATTGGCAATGCCATCACCAGCACCCTATCTATAATCTTTCTTACCCTCTTTTTATTTATTTTATTTGTTTATTTGCTCATTTTGTGTTCTATTGACTTCTAAGTTTGCTAATTTTGTGGCTTCAATCTTTATTTTTTCTTTTTTTTATGTTCTATTCATACATTGAGGACAATGTGTCCTTTAAGTGTGGGAAGGTAGTCTTTGTAGTAGTCTTTATGTTTGTGTTTACATTTTTCATGACATTTAAGATGCATGTTAGTATTAGGTGTGACAAGTTCTTTCCACTTGAATCTTTTTGCTGAATGTGTTAGCATGAAATTCTATCATTATAGCTAGAATGAGATTAAATGTGTGCTTGAATTCGAATTAGGTAGCTTGAATAGAAGGTGAATCATGCCAATTAATTAAACTAGTTATTTGCATAAGCTTACTCAGAAATTAATACTTGAGGATTAGGAATGTATAGAAGCATGATGGATTTTCATTTGAACCTATGTGAGGATTGGGCCTATATGACTCTATTTTAAAATCATTTTATTTCTCCGTGTGTGTGATACTCCCTAAGTGATTACCTTTAGTACTTGCTTTAAATTAATTTGAATTTACTAGATGGAAATAATTAAGGCCATCTTTCTTTTAACCCTTGACTTAAAGGACCTACCTATTTCATTGTCCCTTATAAAGCCCTTTGAGGCGTTAACACTTTTTTTTCTTGAAGAAAACAACCTATTTTAGAACGTGAAAACCCGTTAGCCTTACCTACTCACAAGTCTAATAAAGTGCTAAGTAAGCAATAGTTTGGGACTTTTGGGTTACATTTTTTTAGATGATTTGAGTAGTACTTTTACTCATAGTGTACATAGCATTTAGTTTCTATTTTTTCCTTATTATTGTACAAAAAAACAAAAAAAATAAAAGCAAAAGAAGAAAAATTTAAAAAAAGAAAAAAAGAAAAGAAAAGAATTAAATGTAGTAGCAACAATAAGTGTTGAGTAGTTAATTATATTCACATGCATATCTCAACAGTATATTTAATTTTATTGTCTCTTTTATACTTAGTACTTTATGAATACTTGTTAAGAACTCCTTGAACCCTCTATGACTCACATTAATCTTAACCCAATTACAACGCTAAACAAAGTCCTTTTGATCTATTAAAGCATGTAATTTGCGTGGAAGAGAATTGGTGAATTTGCAAGCCAATGGTAGTGTAGTATGCTATAGGGAGCCTTAAGTGAAATACTAATCTTTAAAAACTTGAGAGAAATGATTGAATCTAGTGAGAAAAATTCATTTTGATTTCATGCTTACCTTTGATCAATAGTATCATAAGTTGAGTTTGTTTATGTGCACTGATGAAAACTAGTTATAATGTATGTAGTATCTTGACATTTGAGTTGGCCAAATTTTGAAATATTACATGCATTTGATTTCTTTGAAATTGAACTGATAAAATGTAATGTTTGTGTTTGAATTTGTTTAAGGACAAGCAAAGGTTTAAGTGTAGGGAAGTTTGATAAATGTGTTTTTAGGTTGTTTCACGTGTTTTAAGTGTTGTTTGTGTGTTTCAACCTTAGTTTATTTGATATTTTGTATCTTTTCAATATCTTTTAGGTGTTTCATTGTTTCTTGGTATTGTTTAGTGTTTGAGGGTAAATTTGAGCTTATTTTAGGAATGGATTGATGCATTTTGGTTATTGGTTTCACAGTTAGCAGAATTTCAACATTGGATATGGCAGGGGTGATTTGGTTAAGCCATTAGGCCTACTTGTAGAGATTTTATGGCCATGAAAATTTCTAGGGAGTAATATAAACATGTGATGGGCTTGTAGTCCAAATATCAAGACAATTGGAGTCCCAAATAAGGAGTTATATCCAAAATATCAAAGAGTGTCAAAAGTTGTCAAAGTGCAGTATGCTTAGAGACCAACTTTCTATCCTGCTTGTGCACAAGCACAAGGATAACAGCAAAGCTAACCCTTCGATGAGTCAAACATGGGATTTTAAGTGTTGAAACCCTCCTTTTTATATATATAAGGCTCAAAACCCTAAGAGCCTCCATCTAAAGGAGGCAAAGAAGGAGGTTTTTAGTGGCACTCAAAAGAGGCAACTCCATCAACCTTGGGAATCACCAAAACAAACCAAGACCCATCTTTTCCAACTTTCATGGCATGAAGAGAAGGACTTTAAGGCTTCATCTAGTTTATCATTCCCTCTTTTGACTACTTTTTTGTATTGAAAAAATGAACGTTATTGGATTTATTGTTGTTATGTGTGCCTAAACCATTTATAGGAATTATTTTTGAACTATTTTGTGAAAATTTTTCTTATTAATGCAATGAATGGATGCTTGTGATGTTTATTGTGTATATATCTTGATATAGATTGAGAAAGTTAGCTTGGCCATTTGTGTTAGGTAGTACAACGAGAGTTGGCTCCCAATAGACCTATAAACATTTAAGCTTTCAAGTAATTGAAGAGAGACCTTAGTTATTTGTTTAATTACCTATATGATTGCTTTACATCTAGTTGAATGGTTTGGAAATGTTGTGTATGTCGAGAGATAGCATAAGAAATTCTATCTTATTTCAACTAAAGGTAACTAATTACACCTTGAGAGAGGGCAACTAAAATTTAGGAAATGTTGAGTTAAGCATAATTGAATCAATAAGATAAGAGGAAAGAAAAATAGGGATAGAAGTAACTCCTAATCTCAAACATTAGTTATCAAATTCCTACACTTTGCTATATTAATTATTCATTGATAGTTATTTTAATTTTAGTTTATTTT
>JAOXYD010066102.1:0-12792 GCA_028565735.1 Pinacopodium congolense | reverse complement strand
ATTAGGTCATCTCAGTGAACGAGGGATAACAGAGTTACATAACCAAAGTTTGTTGTAGAGTGTCAAAAGATATAAGTTGTATAAGAATTATTCTTAAGTCATGAAAAAGAAAAGGATTATTCTTGAGTCATAAAAAGAGTGTTGTGAAGTTATTCTTTAACCTTAAAAAAGGAAGAGTAATAAGTTATTTCCTAATCTTGAAAGAGAGAATGAAAGGTTATTATTGATCCTTGAAAAAGAATTGTAATACTAACGTTGTATTTTTTTTTATTGTAATAGTATAAAAATCTCAACAAGTAATGTTGAGGATTAGACGTTGAGGTAAGTAGACCGATTCGAAATAGAATAAATTATTTTTTTCTCTTCTTTATTCTTTTATTTTTATGCATTTATTTTTATTATTTAATACAATAAATTAGAATTATTGTTTAGTTTTCGTGTTTAAATAAATTGGTAAAAGAATAAATTGTGTAACTTCGAATAATTTTTAAATATCTAATTCACCTCTCCTAATTGTCATATAGGGTTAATAGAAACCAAAATTATAAAATAAACTACAAATTGTAAAAATAAAAATGAAAGCAAACAGTTTCTTAACATTTGGAATGCTATTTCAAGCATCAGGATGTTCAACCTTGGTTGCCTTGGCAAATTATGCTCTTGAAATAGCTTCCTCATTTATGAGTATTCCGACTCAGTCATATATTTTACAAGCTTTAGACTAGGAGGGATCCTCACATATTCGATACATTGTATTAGTCTTCCTTTGGGTTGAAACAATTAAAGCCCATTATATAGAAAAGTGTTTTCAAGATTCGGATTTCGGACTTTGATTCTGCTACTCGAAGATTATTTATGAATGTGATTTAAGGGACTATTCATGTACGTGCATTCTAATTTTCTTGGTAATTCATTTTAAATTAAGGTACATATTCAATTTATAATTTTTATATAAATTTAAATATTTTTAGCATATATAAATAAATTCTTAACCCTAATATGTACTTTTAAACAATTTTTATTTGAAAAAATAGTATTTATGTTAAAATAAATAATTTTTATAAGAATTTATTTATGTTGCAAAAAAATATTATGAGTATGAGGGAGTATTATTAAGTTTTAGTAAAACTGATCAAGGAATATTTAGTAAGTTAAAGGTTATGCATACGTATTGGGTTTTAACGTTGATACTATACCATACGGGTCAAGAATAAATCTTGGCTTCGATTTGTTTACTGTTCTTATTGTCAAAACTCAGTTAATATTGGCGTCCTAAGAATTCAAATGATGCGCTGTGTTGTTGACTTCATCCAATTGGAGGGGGAAAATACTATAAGTTTGTATAAGCTTATTAATAGCAAAATGGATGCCAAGGTCTACCTTTGGTTAGCCTCTTCATTCCCAGTCTTCTCTGTGTCTAATTTCCCATCCTAAAAGTCTGTTTTGCCCTAGCAGCAGAAATGTAGAGTAGCTTTCATTTTTGATTATTCACAGTTTCTATCCTTATTTGTTCGTTTTTTGCACATTGAAAATGATATGTAGATCAACAAATATGCTATAAAGTGACACGCGTTTATTATTTGGGATATGAGTTCAATACATCAAAACGTATATGCATGACATGAATTGATTTTCAAATCTCACATGACATTTTTTTGTTTAATTTTGTAACTAGTAAAATAATATGTTCTTTATATTTTATAAGTGATTCAAGTAATATGTATAGGTTCAAATGAGATGATTAACGGTCTATAAGCTGAAAAATATTCTGATAAAGTTTCTACTTTACAAATTTCAAGGGCATTCTGGAAAACTCAATCAATGTCATCACTTCCCTTCAATTCTAGAAAAGAAGGAAAGAAAAAGTAAACCACCAACAAGGCTAAGCAAAACTGCTTGCAATATACTATGAAGTAGCTAATGGACATATAAACTTGTGAGGAAAAATCAATGCCGTTATGTCTGTAATAGTTTAGATTCCTAGAACTAATAAGAAAAAACCAAAAGGGTATGATTTACCTTTACAACAACAAGTTCACTACTTAATTTGCATATAGATCTAATACATTTACAACAACAATCACTCTCATGATTTACTTTGAACTTGTATATTCTAAAGCTGACATGTGAATCAATTTTGAGTTGAATGAGTTTTTGACATAAAGCCAGTGTCTTTGTGGCTTAAAAGTCTCGAATCAAAAGGTTTATTGAGTTTAAGATTAATCCTAATGTAGATTGACTTCTATTATGGATTAGAGACGAGACTTGGCTGCGTGACTTCCTTTTCCATTGGTTCGACTTTTTCACAATGAGGTTATGCTGTAATTATTTGATTGTTACAGGGCTGAGAGAAAGTGGATAATAGAAGATCATATTCCAAAGTAGTGTAGGCGTTCATGAGCTGGAAACTCCAAGAAATTCCTTGAAAGTATTATAAAAAGGATTACGATAATCTTTGCCTTTTTATTATACACAATTTCTTAGTTGAATATTTTTATAATTTTTCAATCAATTTTTTTAACATTAATGATTTTCTTAATCAAATCTTTTCTATTAAAATTCAAACGTGATATGTTACATCAGTTCTGTTCTGTACATATGAAACACCTTAGCATATATTGACACAGAAAATATACAAGTGGCTCTTTGATATTCATTCCATTTCTAGTTTTTATTTTTTTAACACAAAAATTAATAATTGAAATTTGTTTATTTTACTTCTATTTATAAGTATAATTTATAAATTTATAAAAATATAAATAGAAAATTATAAGAAAATTTAGTTTCTTTATGTTTAATATATAGGCTTTATAAATATTTTTTATTGAATAATGGATATAATTAATTAATTAATATATATTTTAAAAATAGGAGAATGTTTTATTTTAAGAATTTAAATTTATTTCTCGTTTGTTTGTCATTATTAAATTATTTTTATAATAGATCTCATCCTAACATGTTTTTGTTTAATTTTAATAAAATAGGTTTTTTATTTAAAAAAAAGAAATAGAAATAAAAATTACGTTATTATCATATTAATTAATCTGTCATTTTTACATTTTTATGATAAAATTAATAGAAATAACTTGAGTAAAAAAATTACTAATGTCAAAGAGTTTAATTTAAAAACGTTATAGAAGTATTTGATTAAGAAATTAAATATGGTAATCCCTTAAAAGAAGTTCTGTTTTGCGATTTTCATACTTATACGAAACCATTTGTTGACGAAGGTGGGATCAGCAGTGAGCCCAAGGGAATGAGAGCTGGTAAACCTAAAGGATCTTTGTCAAAGCCAGCAAAATCTTGTAGACGCATAATTCCAACATGCGGGTGAAACAAATCAGTATTGTAGCACTGCCAACATCAGCAATGCTCCTGCAATGATTGCTATACCTATAATAGTTGTCTTATGCTATTTAAGTTATATATTTGGTGTAAATATGAATCTTCTGGTTTGTGGACTACATAAATATAAGATATAATTGTACTTTCTGAATAAATTCTTCCATCTTCTCAAGATCTTTTGGAAAATATACATAGATTTGAAACTAAATCTATTGAATTCTTGACTCTAAAATATGAGAAGAAGATATCACATTGAAGATCAGCTTTGGAAACAAGTGTTATTTAGTTTTAAATATTGCTGTATTTGTTTCAAAAGTCAACTTTCGTGATTTGTCCTTCAACCTACTTTAGAAGGCGGCTGTCAAGTGAAAATGTATAATGATATTGAACTTTATTGATTGCTAACATAGCCTTTATATCCACGCGTTTGTTGCAATATGATTGTGAAGTATCTATAACATTATTTACATGAAATTTGTAGAAAATAAGCTAAATATTATCTAAAGATTTGATACAATTTGATATATACTTAGTAGAGATAGATGAGCATTTATCTGTTGAGATTGTGTGAACTATTGAGATTGTGTGAACTTGTATTATCATCAATCCCCCCCCCCCCTCTCTCAAGCACAAGATTGGTATTAATCATGAGCTTGTCTTGAAGTTTATAAAATTTGGATGAACTTAAGGCTTTTGTTATGACATCTACAATTTGGCTTGAGCAGAAAATGTGTTTAATAAAGAGAGCTTTTTTAGAAACCAATTCACAAATAAAATGCAAGTCAATTTTGATGTGTTTTATGTGAGTAGCAGTAAGGTGAGATAAGGTAATTTCACTAAAAAGTGATTTTGTCCAACATAGTTCAATAGCGACATAAGCAATACTTCAATACTTGGCTTTTGTGTTGAAATTTGCAACAATAAGTTGTTTTTTAGCACTCCAAGAAACAAGATTCAAACTAAGAAAGATGTAGTAACTAGAGGTAGATCTACGATAATCAAGTAAACTAGCCCAATCAACATCACAGTAAACTTGAAGGATAAGGGAAGAGGTTCAAGTTAGGTGGAGGCTATAGGAAGAAGTTGATTTAAGGTAATGTAAAATCCGTTTAACCGCAGTATAGTGAATATTAGTAGGACCCTATAAGAATTGGTAGACTTTATGTATTGCAAATTAGATGTTGGGACGAGTGTGACAAAAATATTGAAGAGCACCAACTATACTATGATATTCAGTAGGATTGGATAAGGATGTCCATGATTTTTAGATAAGGGAAGGTATTGATGATAGGTGTATTTACAAGCTTGGAATAATCAAAATTGATGCTACAAAGAAGGTCCTTAATGTAGTGACTTTAGGTAAGAAGAAGGCATTGAGGTGTTGGAGCGCCTTCAATACCAAAAAAGTGATAACTAGAACCAAATTCCTTAATGGAGAAGACATTATTTAGCGAATGGATAAGAGAGGTAAATAAGGTAATTAAAAAGATTGTTACCAAGATATCATCCATATAAACCAAGTTGAAGGCTGTGTAAGATGGGAACATATGAAAGAAAAGAGATGTATCAGATTGTGATGAAGTGGAATGCAAATCGTAAAGTTTTTAACTTGGACGATGGTACCATGTACTTGGAGCTTGTTTGAGACTATAAATAGCTTTATGAAGGTGACAGACATAGTTGGGATGATATCAATCAATAAAGTCACGAGGTTCAGACAGATAACTGAGTCTTAAAGACGATTATGAAGAAAGGTATTGTGAACATCAAATTGACAAATAGGACAATGTTTATAAAGAGAAAGACTGAGAACGATGCGATAGTGGTGAGCTTGACAGTAGGACTAAAGGTATCAATGCAATCAATGCCTGGAGTTTGATGATAACCCTTTATTACAAGATGAATTTTCTGACACTTAATAGAGCCATCAAGAGTTCTTTTGGTACAAAAGAACCATTTGCAACCAATATTATCGACGTTGGATATTAGAGGGATGAGATTCTAGGTATTATTACAGAGAAGATCATCTAACTCCACCAATATGGGTATCTACTGGCATGGGAACATGAGGTTGGATTGGGTTCATAAGGAGTATGAATGTTTGTGACATATGTGACTTAATTAGGAAAAGTTCAAGGAATACTTGTGTGATCACTAGTACATGTGATTATAAGATAAGGAGATGGGGAGGAAGGAAGGGAGGGGGTGAAGAGAATACTAGAGTAGACATGATGAAGGGCAAAGGTAGGATGATTTTAAAGGGCGAGGTACATCAGGAAGGAGTTGAGGTGTTTTGTCATAATAAAACTCATTTCGAGAAACTAAACATGATAAGATATATAAATGTGAGATGTTTTGGGATCAAAGCAACAATATATTAAGAGTAATAACTAGAGAAAACATAAGATGAGGTATATAAAATAGATGCAACCAAAACAAATGCAACAAAAAATAGAAGTTGTATAGCCATGTAGAGCAGAGGAATTTGTATGGCCATATAGAGTCGAGGAGTCCTTTATATTTAAGGTTAGATTTGTATGGCCATATAGAGCCAAGGAATAGAAAACTGATGCAACCAAAAACATGAAGGTTAGTTAGGTTTGGGTTTCTTAAAAAAAAAAAAACTCATATGGAGAATTTTGATGAAGAACATAAGTAGGTAACTAGTTTATATATATAAAAAAGCTTCAAACTAGAAATGTTTGGGAAGGGAAGCATGAATGAGAAGAGTGAGACTTATTTAGGTGAGGTGGCAGATTTTGTGTTTAACAAGGCCATTTTGTTGAGTATAGGGGTAAGAGATGAGATAAGTGATGCCAAGAGATGTTAGATAATGTGTAAAAACACCTTTAAGGAGTTCAAAAATACCATCACATTGAAAAGATTTAATAGTGGTAAAGAAAAGCTTTTTAATGGCCATCTTAAAGATTTGAAATTGAGAAAGCATATAAGAATTTTGAGTTAATGGAAATATCTGAGTATAAAGACTAAAATCATCAATAAAATTAATGAAGTAACAATAACCGAAGAAAGAAAGATATGGGGAAAGACTCTAAATATCTCAATGAGTGAATTGTAAAGGTTTTGTAAACTGATGGGAAGATAATGAAAAAGGAAGTCTAGTACTTTTTCCTTGAATACATGAAGTAAAAGGATTTATTTCATTTATACTAATTGATAAGAGAGAAGATAAATAAGAAAGTTTAAACTGATACAGATGGCTAAGACATTGATGTCATAAATTGAGCAAAGTGGATGTAGTTGTAAATGCAAAATGATTGAAAAAGTGGAGAGCAATCTTCATAGGATAAAGATTATTATTGATGGGACCTGTCATAAGTGGTATCTTAGTATGAAGCTCCTTTACAATATAAGGAAAAGTGTTAAATCCAATATGACAAGAATTCTCAGTTACAAATTTAGCAGCTGATAATAAATTTATAGTAAGTTTTGGGAAAATTAAAATCTTATTAAGAGAAAATGGTCAATGTGACAGAGGAATAGTAAAATAATTAGTATAAGAAATGGAAAAGACATGACTATTGCCAATAATTACATGATTTGAACCATCATACGATGTAATGGATTCCACAATATGGGTGTTAGAGGTCATATGTGTAGTAGAACAAATATCAGGTAACCAATCAATAGTAGAGTTGAGTATGAGTTAAGAATTAGGATTTGGAGTGTCAATATGCATAGTAAAAAAGGTTGTGGCAATATTAGGTTGGGTTTTAAGAGGATGATTGTAAGATCCAGAGTATAAAAAATGACAGTGTGGAGCCTCCTCCAAACACAGATGAGTGTCTAACTCCTTTACTGCCACTGATGCTGTCAAAGATCATGAAAGTTATCTTTAGAGAAGGCGAGGCTAGTGAATGGTAGGAGAACAAACGCTACTCATGGATTAGAAATCACGAAGATCAGCAAAGGAGATGGGAGTATCTCAATGTTCAATGGCAGTGATGAATGATTCACAGTTGGCAGGTAATCCATTCAAGGTGAAAAGGACCAATTCTTCCTCTGAAATGCTTTGTTTGACATCGGTGAGTTCATCAGTTGCTTTAGTGATGGTAAAGAGAAAATCTGAGATAGTAATGAAGTCATTCTTTAATGTATGGAGTTTTCAGTGAAGGAAAGAACAATAAGAGGTCGATTGTTAAAGAAACAGCTATGTTAATATGGTCTAGAGATCACAGGTAACGTGGCAATCAAGAGTGAGATATGAGATGGGAGTAGTGTGAAGCCATAAAGGAGCAATATATTAGCCGATCAAGTTTGTGTCATTTGAGGTATTTAGGAGACGAGGGATATAAAAAGTGTTAGAGATTTTTTATAGTGGTGAAATTGTGCCATGAATGTAGCTAATAAGTTTTATGGTGATCAAGATCACTTATGCTTGTTTTCACCAAAAAAGGTAATTTATATAATTAGGTGGAATTGTTAGGAAGTTTATGATTTGAGTGGAAAGTATGGTAGAAGAATTGCTATCTGCCATTGAATTTGGTGTTGCAATGATAGATAAATGAAGTGTTTCTAGTTGTGAATGGTTGACCTCGGTAAAAAGCTCTTATGTTTATGCTCGAGGTGGGTTGTGTGTGGTTTTAGTGTTTGGCTGGGTGTTTGTCATAAATCTAGGCAAACTGTTTAATGTGTTTGTGTTTGATCAAGACATTTTTATATGCTCTAATACCATGAAAATGTATGAGAGTAATGAGTTTTTATTAATTGCTAAAATGAAAGGAATATAGTCTTTCTATACACAAGTTTGTTGCAATATAATTGTTAAGTATCTATAGAATTATTTACATGAGATTTGTAGAAGATAAAGTAAGTATTGTCTAAAGATTTAGTACAATTTAAGTTATACGCAGTTCAGATAGATAAGCGTCTAATTTGTTAAGATTCTGAGGACTTGTATTGTTATCATCAAGTAGCAAACTATCTCTTCATAAAACTATTAATTTGCCTCATTGTAATGCTCATTTTATGTTTCTTTGAACCTAGTTCCAACTAGAGGCCAGGCTAGTCTCTTCCCATAGTGTGAGAGAGTCATTATTTCTTGTATATAGCTCCATATTTCTATAATTTTATGAAGAATGTAGGTAGATGTATAGTTTTAAACCACACCCAAAACAATCAAAATAAAACAAAACTTAATTTATCATTCCTTGGATAACATATCACACCTAGCTAATATTATTCTATTGAAAAATATTTCCTAACCTTAAAATCATCGACATAAATCCCTAATAGGCTCATATAATTATGTATTCATTGATTTCGTGACTTAATGATTCTGTACCTATGTATACAAGCAGATATTATTATTACAATTCATCATTCTCATATTAATGTTTGGACCTACAGAAACAATGACTCACTTTTTAAGTCAAAGTTGCTATGATTATTCTCACTTTCAAGCATGGTGTTAGCTTTATCAAATTATCATTGTTAAGCGATTAAATATTGCAAGGATAAGAATATGTATCTTAAAAAAATATTATAATGCAAAGGCCTGAATTTGTTCAAACATAAAACTTAGCTGGCCTTTCGCCTTAATTAAAAGGATTAATTATAAGTCTATCCTACAATGATTATTATTAATCATTATAAAATAAAATATTTTAATCTTTTTGTATTTTATCTTCCTATAGTTACTGACAAATATAATAAAACAACCATATTTTATCTTCCTTAATTAGATACAATCTACCAAAGGTTGAACGTGCCATTTCATTACGAAATAAGTGACTGGAGTCTGACATTGGCGAAAATTCAACCGTGCTACATTTGAAGATAATAATAAGGCAATCAACAAGATTACTATTGGGTATAAGCTTCCCATTCCAATGTTAAACGATATGTTGGATCAATTTAGTAGGGTAGTTATTTTCTTCAAAATTGACATTAAAAGCAGTTATCACTAGATAAGAACAAGACATGAAGATTAATGGAAGGATGAATTCAAAACAAAGGATGGGTTATAGGAATGGTTAGTTATGCCATTCAATGCGCCAAGAACTTTAGTGCCTCTCATAAACTAAGTGCTATAACCTTTATAGGTAAATTTGTTGTAGTTTATTTTGGTGATATCTTTATCATACAATTTATTGATGACCATGTTGAACTTTTAAAAAGGATTTTCAAGGCCTTAAAGGCTAAAAAATTATATGTTAATCTAAAGAAGTACATATTTATGATTGAAAGTTTGGTGTTCCTTAGGTTCATTGTAGGAAAAAATGGAGTTAGGGTGGATGAAGATAAAGCAAAAGCTATTAAAGAGTTGCCTATACCTAAGAATGTTAAGGATGCGAGGAGTTTTCAAGGATTAGTAGCATTCTATAGAAGGTTTATCAAGAACCTTAGTAGCATTGTGACTTCTGTAATTGAGTGCTCAAAAAATATAGAATTCAAATGGGAAGAGGAATAAGAATCAAGTTTTACCCTTACTAAGGAAAAATTATGTATAATTTCTATTTTAACCTTGTCTAAATTTGACAAGTTATTTGAAGTGGAGTGTGATGTTAGTAAAGCTCGAATTGAGACTATTTTGTAAAAAAAAAAGAGTTTAGTAGCTTAATTTAATTAAAAGTTGAGTGATCTTGATAAAAATGGTTTATTTGTGATTAAAAACAATTATACTATTATGAGGGTTTTGAAAATATAGGAACATCATTTAATTGATAAGGAATTTTTTCTCTACACTAATCATCAAACATTAAATTATCATGGGAGCAAAAGCAATGGAAGACTAAAATACATGCTAGGTGGTCCACCTTTATTGATAAATTTCCTTATAAACTTATTCACAAGGTTGGAAAAAGTAATGTAGTGGCCAATGTATTGAGTAAGAAGTTGGCTCTGATTAAGATTTTAATTGTGGAAACTGCTGGGTTTGATGGTTTAAAAGTATTGTATGTAGATGATGCTAATTTCAAGGATGTGTGGCAAACATGTTTGGTGAAGAAAAAATATAAGGATTATTATGTCTATGATAGGTTTCTTATGAAAGGTAATCAAATTTTCCTTCCACGCACTTCATTGAGGGAGAAGGTTATTATAGACTTGCATGGTTGGGGATTAACTACACATCTTAATAAGAACTAGGTGGACATCTTAGTTGAAATCTTCTTGTCATCAAAGGATTTTCAATTCTATACTATCATGCCTCACAACATCAGCCCTAGCCTCCTTATTATTCTATTCACTACTTGCCACCATTAACTTGTTAGTTTCTGCCTAGATTTACTATTTTCTTAGATCTTTACTCACATACCCAAATTTATTTCTTCAAACTCAACCTGTAACCCATTAATTTGAATACCTAACCCATGTCTTCTTTATTTTTTGTTTCTTATCAATGGCCTTAGCCACCCTCCATCACCACCTTTTCTGCCTCCCTTCATTAGCAACCTGTGTCATTGTCTTTATACCAGACTAGTTGTTAGGGTCTCCTTTCTCCTTTGTCTATTTTGGTGTCTCTTTATTCCTCCATCATATTCACTGCTTACTAATGGTGAAAGTTGTGCTGTCAGCTTGTGTCCTTAACTGTTACTGCCAATCTCCTTACCCAAATCTATTTATCACTTAATGTCCCCACCAATCATTGGCCTTAACATTTGAAGTGTCCTTTCCACTTACCTAGCCTAGCCATTTGCCTCGCGTCACCAAGACCAGTTCTCTGCCCATATCACCGGTGATCCCTTTCCATCTACCTAGTTTTCATTTTGGCTCAGGCTTAGCTCTCGCCATTTAAGGCAACTCCTCATGTCCACTAGTTTGTAGATACTCTTATATTAGTGACAAAACTACAATAAAAGTAAATAGCCAAGCAAAACTAATGAATGGTAGCAAAATGGATCTACAAACTAGTGGACATGAGGAGTTGCCTTAAATGGCAAGAGCAAGTATAAAGGTTATTTTTTTTAATTACAACTTAAACTCTTTATTTTTTCATAGATAAATCTAATGTTTTAATAACTATTAAAACTATTTAATTTGCTCAAATTATAATTTTTTGGATATGAAAAACTTTTTGATATGTTGTAAACTTTTTCATATTGTCACTGGAGACATTACCAAATCAATTAGGAAAACAAATGAAACCAATGCAAAATTTATAGACCACTTTGATGAATGGGATAGTAAAAATCATTATATTATCACATGATTTCGTAATACTTCAGTACCATCCATGCACATTCAATTTGATGATTACAACTCTACAAAAGAAATTTGAATTTTTTTAACTAATCAATATCAAAATATTGTTCTTATTCAAGTACTTATGATACTATGATCAGAATATGAAGTTGTTCGACATCCACTTCCATCTTTAGAAGTGGATATGAAGGCTATGAAAACCTTTAGCAGGTTAATGGATGGTCCTCTTCCAACAATGCTCATATATGAAGGAAGCATGTGTGCTAAATCTAAGAAACAGAACAACCTATTTCCTATCTCTGTATACATAAGATTTGACAGGCGATAATCTGAACCTACGCATTATATTCCATAGCTAATCATCTATTTCTTGGAAGCCTTAGATCGAGAGCTATATTTGGTACCTCTAGAGGCAAGTGTTTGAACACTTTATGAGCTATCTAGAATCATTCATGAAGTTATATGAATTAATTAAACAAAGATAATGCAGAATAATACCTATTTTGCTATCCATTTTGAAGAATGTTATTCCAATAGCTATAGGAAATCTAGCGTTATTTATAGGTACTCTTATTGAGTCTCTCTATCACAGGTTTAATAAATGCCCAACTAACACTAAATAGGACCCATTTTCTCAATGAACTTCAAACCACTTAATTATATTTGTTATTGGGCTTTCTTTATTATCTTTAATATGAATTAAAATTGATGAATTTAGCCTTAATTTTAGTATATTAATAATTCATGAATGTCTGATTAAGGAAAATTAACTAATAATAAGTTGATACATTATTTTATTTTAAGATACATATCTCGAGAGAGATGGGGATCAAAATGTTATCTCCAAAGAATATTTTTGTCATTTCAATTATAGTTTCAGTAAATCTCAACTTAAGAAACTGAGGTGTTTGTCTAAATTTCTTTCATTTTAGGAAAGCATAAACGTTAATTATCTTGCATTAAAGTTAAGCAGAACAAGAGATATTAGGTTATGTTGTTCAGCTTATAAAGCAAAATCTGGTAGCCTTTTCATGAACCATAAGATTAGGTTTTTATTTCTTTTTTCAGCCTTATACTGTCTTTCTCCATCAATTTTTGCTTAATGAAGATCTTATTCAAGTCAGAATTCTTCTTAGCTTCACTAATAACAATTTTCTATCTTGAAATCGATTTGTTGAAAATGTTATACCAAGTCAACCATTATCTAATTTCCACCATAAATGATGTTAAACACGTCACCTTTCATTAAAGTCCAAATCTAATAAATCAATATATATGCAT